>CM059326.1:1674442-1708657 GCA_030340685.1 Protosalanx chinensis | reverse complement strand
GAACTTCTGTCATCTTGTGAATTTGAACACAACGCTAGACCTCTCTCCTCTCTCCCTCCCTCCATTCCTCTCTCCTCTGTCTCCCTCCCTCCCTTCCTCTCTCCCTCTCTCCCTCCCTCCCTTCCTCTCTCCCTCTCTCCCTCCCTCCCTCCCTCCCTTCCTCTCTCCCTCTCTCCCTCTCTCACTCCCTCCCTCCCTTCCTCTCTCCCTCTCTCCCTCTCTCACTCCCTCCCTCCCTTCCTCTCTCCCTCCCTCCCTCCCTTCCTCTCTCCCTGTCTCCCTCCCTCCCTTCCTCTCTCCCTCTCTCTCCCTCCCTCTCTCCCCTCCCTCCCTCATCCCTCCATCTCTTCCCCTCCCTCCATCCCTCCATCTCTTCCCCTCCCTCCCTCCCTCCCTCCATCTAACACTCTCTCCCTCCCTCCCTCCCTCCATCTCTTCCCCTCCCTCCATCTCTTCCCCTCCCTCCCTCCCTCCATCTATCACTCTCTCCCTCCCTCCCTCCATCTCTTCCTCTCCCTCTCTCCCTCTCTCCCTCCCTCCCTCCCTCCCTCCATCTCTCTCTCCCAAATAAAGGGTGGTTTACATTTTAAAGGAACAAAAGCTTTTTCATTATTAGCTCATTAACATGCTTGTGGTTTGTGTATCTGTAACATTAGGAGGCAGTTTATGATTCTGTCTTTCTATACTTAAAACAGCCCAACAGCAGTCAGACGTATTGTTAAGGCAGGAAGGCGGTTGCAGCGAGTTAAGTTCCTGCACTTTTCTTTAATCTACACAATTGCCCGTCTGAAACAATCTTGGCTGATTCAATTTTCTTGGTTTCTGCCCATGGTGATGCTAATGGCCTCAGCTGGTTGGCTTCTTCCAGGGAAAATTGCATTAGCTATACCGCTATAGAAGAGTAAGGGGCTAGATGGTGATTACCAACAATGCAACATCTCAGAATATCTGTCTCAGAAGACAGTTCCACTCAAGGACAATGTCTCATATTTAGGACTTTTTTTAGGATCTGTGGGAGGATTCTCATGGTGTATTTGTCGCTGTGTATTTTCACAGTGATTTCCTGAGGTCAGATGGCAGCCATTCTTGTCCATCTCCACTCTTCCTCCCTTCATCTTTTCTCTTGACTCACCCCCTCATCTTCTCCTCTGCTCTCGACCTCTCTTACTCCTTCCCTTGGCTTACGCTTCACCCCTCCACTCCTTCTCTTCCTCCTCCTTTTCCTCTCCCATCACGCAGGTCAAATCTCTCTGTCTGAAGTCCCATGGCTGCTCCTCTTTAAGTCCACTGCTGGTTTCCTGTCTCCAACCTAGACAGAACTGGGGCGTGATGTCATCACTGCAACACCAACATCCCAGCCCTCAGATGGTTCCCCGTCCTCTCAGTTCCTCCTCTGTGTCTCTCTCTGTTCTCTGCGTCTTGATCCGTCTCTCCTTAGAGGCTGTGGCTGCTGTGATGTGGAGGAGCGCTCAGCCCCCCTACTGTGAAGCACATTCTGCTGCTGATCCACGGAGGGGAGGCTGCAGTGATACTTCTGTATCAGTTTGGAGTCAGGTACAGTTCCCACCATGTATGCAGCACACAGGACGGTCCTGTTGACAGCTTGCTATCAAAACAAGGTGTCTCCATTGGAAATCACAGCTTTCATTTTTTAAACAGATCAAGTCTTTTATTCAACTGACAGTTGCTCTTCGAATCTGACGGCAGTTTACCTCTATAGAATGAGCACAAATGTATAAAAAGAGCACAGCTTCAGCAACACTGCAAGTACTAACTCATAAACAATGGAGAAAATCTGATAACATTCACCGAAAGGCAGAATAAATGTCAAAACTTTCCATGACACTACACACAGAATCTGACTCTTAAAAGCCTAGCCAATCGTTGGCATCTCTGACAAGTGACCTGCACAGCCACTGATTGTATATTTATATGCATCTGTTTTGTGTGCATTCATTTTTGCATATTCTAATTCAGTGTGCACGGTGTATTCACTGGCCTTCCCCTTCATCATCAGGACAGGCTGAGAATCCCCAGCCAAGGTCAACAGCTCTGGAGACCAGTAAGGAAAGGGAAGGTCAGGCCCACTGCCACTGTACACAAATAGAGCCGAGCCTTCCTCAGGGTTCCTGTGAGGGTGGGCCCAGAAAACAACCATGCTATTAAAAGGGCAGGCTGGGGAGAGCCTGTTCTGTTCTCCCTCTTCTTTCTGACCCGAACAGCGTCCAGTCGTGTCTGTCTGTGTCTGTCTGTGTCTGTCTATGTCTGTCTGTATGTCTGTCTGTGTCTGTCTGTGTCTGTCTATGTCTGTCTTTCTCTGTCTGTCTGTGTCTGTCTTTCTGTGTCTGTCTGTCTGTGTCTGTCTGTCTGTCTGTTTCTGTCTGTCTGTGTCTGTCTGTCTGTTTCTGTCTGTCTGTTCTGTCTGTCTGTTTCTGTCTGTCTGTTTCTGTCTGTCTGTGTCTGTATCTCTGTCTGTCTGTATCAGAACCAGGACCCGCTTCTGAACCAGTCACATGTCTCTGTTTGGGCGAGTAGATTAGAGTGAAATGAGTCTAATATTAAGGATGCAGGGCATCTGTCTGTTCACTGAAGATCGTCAGGGTTGGAACGCAGCAGTTGTCGTGATGCTTAACAGCCGAACTGGGAACCTGAATTATAAATAACCCGGATCCAGCTCAAAAACGACAACATGGCAAAATGACGGATCTTGAAAGGGACTCCGAGTCAAGTTACAAAACCGCTCTCCTATTTATGTGTTCTAATTACACATCATCCAAGGCTGCTCAGGGCTGCAGGCAGGCTGTGATCCAGCCAGGGCCTCTCTTATTGAGGCTTCCTGCTCTGTCACAGCCTGAAATTACTCCATGATGTGAGGGAGAACTTGGATCTTAGACGAGCGGCTAGTTATGTTTGGAGCACTACACACACCCATACTGCGTAGGAGACTGTACAGTACCAGAAAAACCTCAAATACAACCTAAAAAAAAACACTGGGTTGTGGAGGGGAGTCGTTGTGGCTGAGCGGTTAGGGAATCGGGCTAGTAATCAGAAGGTTTGCCGGTTCGATTTCCGGCCAAAATGATGTTATGTCCTTGGGCAAGGCACTTTACCCATCTTGCCTCAAGGGGAATATCCTGTACTTGCTGTACGTTGTTCTGGATAAGAGCATCTGCTAAATGTCAATGTAAATCGATGCCTATACTCTCAAGATGTATCCTTGGTTGCTAAAAGACAAAGATCCTGTGCGGATGTTGAATATCCTTGAACATTGTCTTGTGTGTCTTTTGGGGGAATTCTAGTCCTGCTACTGAATGCATTGTTTTGACCCTCTCATTAGGTAGTCTTGGCAGCTTTAAAAAAAAGAAAATACAACGTGAGCTGGCAAAGAATAGAATGGACCTTTTGTCATTCTAGCTGTCTCATAATAACCTGCCAATGCTATACATTATTCATTCACTGATGGGATATGTTTTCTGCTGTTCAAGTAGTATACTTCCCCCGTTCATTATCCATGTGAGTCATATTGGTATTGTGCAAGACATTTAGAATTTCCATAAAAAGTCTGTTGTATGTGTGTTGTGGGAGAGTGTAGGAGGGTGTGTGTGTGTCTGTGTGTCTGTGTGTGTGTGAGAGAGAGAGAGAGAGAGAGAGAGAGAGAGAGAGAAGAGAGAGAGAGAGGGAGAGAGAAGAGAGAGAGAGAGAGGGAGAGAGAAGAGAGAGAGAGAGAGAGCGAGAGAGAAGAGAGAGAGAGAGAGAAGAGAGAGAGAGAGACAGAGAGAGAGAGAGAGAGAGAGAGAGAGAGAGAGAGAGCGAGAGAGAGAGAGAGAGGAGTTTAGAAAGTCAATTAGTGATCATGGGATGCACAGAGAGAGGATAAGGGTGTGTCCACCAGACAGAATGGAAACATTGCAGCACATTATGGCTCAGCGGTGGCATTATGGCTGGAGAGGACTAAGTCAACCATCGAGCTAACCTTTCACCTCCTAACAGTGCTGCACAATCATCAACATCACAAATATCCAACACTATCTGCACGCGTATGCCAACCTAAACATCACTGGAGAAAAGCCATTTTACCGCCTATTTTTCCATCCTTGGCAAAAGACCACCCATACAATTGGGTGTGTCACCACAAAGAAGCTTGTTTACAGGGTATGTTTAAATCACAATTACAACTGCTGAAAAACATAAAAGGATGTACAGATCCAAATATTAAAAAACATCTCCAGCTGAATTTGCCCTTCAGACACTGCTAATATAGAAGGTATTTTTTTAATTAGTCTTTCTATACTTAGCTGGGAGGTCCACATGTTGTCTGCACACTGCTGGTAGATACCAGGCTGCCATGCTGAGGAATGTGACAGCAGCTGTACATGAGAGCCCAGTGTTGGGACACAATCAACCCCATAAAGAAGCCTTAACTCAACAGAAGGACTGACTTATTAGAAATAAGTCATGAGAACATCAAGAAAATAGAATGTATGCAACTGGGAAACTATAAAACACAATCAAATGTTCGCAGTGATAACAATGACTGGAGATGTTGTGTGTAGTAGCAGAGTTTGTGTGAATGTAAACGACACATTTGATTAACAAATCAGAACAGATGCATGGTCTGCTGTGTTGCTCGAGGACACTAGAAAACTTACCATATTTCGGTTTCTCTTCTAGTTCCATTACGAAACGGTGGGATAGACTTGTGAACGAAACCCTTAAAATCTACACACCATAATTCCCCTAATCGTGATGGAGAAGGTTGACGTGAACGTGAACCTGGGTTAATGTTACTAGTCTGCAGAAGTCCACTGACAATCTGTTCTCACTTCATAACATTTACTTTGACATTCCTTACTGGAGAGAATTGACCAATGAACGCTGGTAAAGTCTTGATCGACAGGCAAACAAACCAATCACAGTACAGTAGGCGGTAATGCACTAATGCACGCACCGCTATTTCTAGGCAGCGTTATTATCTGTTTATTACAGTCGGTCCCCACCTTAGTTAGATATGATCAGATGCATTTATTGAGTCAAAAAGTTATATATCTCCTTACCTTCAGATTCACTAAAGACGATAGCTATTTTCAAATGTCAAAGGAACGTATGGATCACTTTTAGTAGTTCATTATTCTTACTCAAAATAAATATCAGGACGTGTATAAGTTACTTCATAAAAATGATTCAATACCACCTCAGTACTGTGATCAATATCACCTGTTGTAATTTCGTCAATGGACGTGTGTGTCTGAAGTGAGTGAAGTCCTCCTATAATCTAAAAAGAGCGATCGAGTTGTAGGATTTTAAAATGTAGAGTAGACAGCCAAACAGACAGCCAAACGATGAAAATACACATTAAAAACTCCAACCAAACCTTCCAAGCCTCAATGTAGACTATGTAGTATGATACATACTTGCTTCAAGTCGCTCTGGATAAGAGCGTCTGTTAAATGACTAAATGTAAATGTATATGTAGACTATTCCATCTACTGCATGCCTTATGAAATAATGGATACAAGAAAAATATTTTGCCAGACTTTTGGATTTATCATAAAATAACTCATTTCTGTTCAACAATTCAATAAATATGTCTGCATGATGACTATGTGATCACTGATCAGGTGTTTGTGTGTGTGTGTGTGTGTGTGTGGGGGGGGGGGGGGGGGGGGGGGGGGGGTAGTGTTAGGGACCCCCCCCTTCAGATTTCGTCAACTTGTTGTTGAATGCTGCACTCTGCTGGCAAACCCAGGCCCAGATACAGTCACATTCCTTCTTAAAATACTCACCTGTAAAATGTTTTCTTGAAAATCTATTCATGTTCTAATAGTATAGTGAGTAGACCTACACGTTGATAAAAATAAATGTTTATGGTTGAAACTAAGTCAAATGAGTTAGTATGGTGTTAATGTATGGCTGATCATTCATAACTAGTTAATCAATCTTGGCAGACAGTACACACCATAAATGGACAAGCAAAAACGTTCAACATTCAATGCTTTAATCACACAAAAAACCCTCAATGTAACCAATGATTGGGGCAAAGGGCTGGGGTACTGTACTTCGAAAAGGCCCCGCCCCCTGTCAATATACGCCCCGAAAATAAACCAATCAGGTTCTTTCCTCCTCTGACGCGCCTCAGAAAGAGACTACGGAGTAACGTCAGAAAGTAGCCATCTTTAGTGATGACAAAGCTGGTACATTCAGGTAAAAAAATATATTTAGGGCAACATATTTCATCAGGTGTGTCAAACTTCTTATATAAAAAGCTATGTGAATAATGTGTAGGTCATATTCAGTTCAAATGTTGATAAAAATGTGAATCTTAAGATAAGACACAATCAACATGGCGACATATCACGACCACTGAAAGCTGTTGATGTTTCGTCTTCCTACCTGTCTTAGCTTGTCAGCTGTCTGAAGTCTCCTCACTGTTAGACTGTACGGTAACAACAGGTCAGTAAAGTCATGCTTATTATCATAACTGCCCTTGCTTGTATTTACTAGCTACCTTTGCTATGAACTGAATGTTTTAGTGCTTTTCAACTGTAATGCTACAGTAGTGGTATTGGTTGACAGTCAAATAGCCGATTCATGCATCAGTTCATTTAACTGGCAAGCCTGTCAGTGTCTGTGTTAGCTTGAAAAAGGTAACTAGCTAACAAGGTATTTTGTTATATTTCTCAGCAGTCGAAGTCCTCAACAGTCATTTGAACTATTAATGTGTTAAAGCCTTATTGACTCAAGTGTTTGTGTGTAATGCACAGATGTGTGGTAGAGTGTGTGTGTGTGTGTGTGTGATTGGGAAATAATCCACCAACTATAACTCGATGAATCCATTCACCTGTAAATGAAATGGACAGAACAGGTGGACTACTGACCTAGTCGACAACGTGGTGAAGTTCTATGTCTTACCTTCCTCCTGCCAGGTGCACTGACCATGGCATTGAGAGGCGCTGTGTGCCGTCTGCTCGGCCACTCCCAGAGATGTGCCCTGCTCACCTCATCCAGAGGACAGGGAACCGCTGCACCTGCACAGTGGGGTAAGAGGAACACCCATGACGACTCGTATAACTCAGTTGCTGTTGGCAACTCTTTTTGTCCAAGTATGCAACGCATGTGTCATCACAACCTTGTTCCCACAGATGCCGAGAAGTCACAAGAGAAGAAAGCCAAAGCACGTACGTTGACAAATCCATCCATGATTTTGAATTTCAACCTGTTGTTGTAATGGCTGTCTGATCGTGCTGAGACCCTTCCCCCTCCCTCCCCCTCCCTCCCCCCCCCCTCCCTCCCTCTCCTTCCCCCTCCATAGCCAAGGTGAAGTTTAACTGGCAGGACGCCCTGGAGCTGGAGGGTCAGCTGACTGAAGAGGAGATCATGATCAGGGACTCGTTCCGTACCTACTGCCAGGAAAAGCTCATGCCCCGCATCCTCATGGCCAACAGACACGAAGGCACGACAGAAACACACATTTACATGGAGTCATTTTATCAGACGCTCTTATCCATAGTGAATCTCCAACCGACGCGTCTTTGAAACATAACTGGTGTGTTTTCTCATCTCCAGTGTTCCATCGTGAGATAGTGTCAGAGATGGGAGAGCTAGGTGTACTGGGTCCCACTATTAAAGGTAAGACCCCCCCCAACATTTTGCAATACTGTAATTCTGTAATTCTCCTCAAGTGCAATAACTGTCTATATGTCTACTTAACTTACTTATTTTTTATACTGGACTACTTAACTGGACTACTTACTTATTTTCTTATTTTTATATTGGACTTTATCGTGCCCGCCTATTGCTATTGTTATTGTTATTGTCATTGTCATTATTGTTATATTACCCTGCAACTCTGTGTGCTGTACTTTACCCTGCTGCTGTTGTGAACTGCAATTTCCACCCCCTGGAGGACAAATAAAGTGAATCTAATCTAAATAACTTTTTAGTAAAGAGAGAGGGATTAGGCTTTTTGTATGGAGCAGACTTTGGTTAAGGTCACAGGTGACTGAAGGAACAGGATGTCAGGTTCAAGCAGTCCCACCTGCTGTTTACCTCCAGAAGCACTAGAACACAGCAAGGATCCGATCTCACTCATCCACTGGTTTCTGTCCTCTCCCCTGCCTGCAGGATACGGCTGTGCGGGCACCAGCTACGTGGCCTACGGGCTGATCGCCAGGGAGGTGGAGAGAGTGGACAGCGGCTACCGCTCAGTGATGAGCGTCCAGTCCTCCCTGGTCATGCACCCCATCTACGCCTACGGGACGGAGGAGCAGAAGGAGAAGTACCTGCCCCGGCTCGGTGAGGGGGGAGAGGGGAGGGGGGGGGGGGGGGGTTGACATTGCTGGAGGACATCGTTTCACCTTTTCATGCTAGTGTTTCTGTATTCAGTTTAAAGGGGATTCAGACCTTCAGTCTCTCTCAGATTCTCGACAGACTTATGTTATGCTGCACATTTGTTGTTGATGAAGCTAGCTGCAGTCAAATGCCTCATGGTTTTAACGTGCTCTCTGACCTCCTCACCCCTCACCCCCCCTCCCAGCGCGTGGAGAAATCCTGGGCTGTTTTGGCCTCACGGAACCCAATCACGGCAGCGACCCATCCGGCATGGAAACCAAGGCCAAGTACAACCCCTCCAGCCGCACGTTCACCCTCTCTGGCTCCAAAACCTGGTGAGCCACAGCAGGGGGGGGGGGGGGTGGGGGGAGGGGGATGGGGGGTCCTCTGCCTCTCTGCTCTAATCTTTGTAGTGTTGTTTTGATCCTGGCCCTGCTCTGCTCGTGTGTCCATGCTGTGTCTGCCCCTCCCTCCCTGAAGCAGCCCTCGTTTCACAGGCTGGTTTGATCCTTCCGGTTGTCTGCATCCCACTTGGCTGTCTGTTTCATATCTGCCTATTTACAGCCTGTGGTTCATATTACGCTTTGAATCAACGCTCTGCAGACAGTAACGACACCAGAAACAGCATCAGCATAATACCTGACTGCTAAATTCCAGCTCCTGAAATAGATCTCTCCCAGCACGTGAGGTAGACATTTACATTGAGTCCTTTTAGCAGACGCTCTTATCCAGAGAGACTTACAGCAAGTACAGGGACATTCCCCCTGAGGCAAGTAGGGTGAAGTGCCTTGCCCAAGGACACAACGTCAAGTTGGCTCTGCCGGGAATTGAACTTACTACCTTCTGATCGCTAGCCGAACACCCTAACCACTGCCACCTGACTTTCAGCATCTTTCAGCTTACTCTCTAATCGCATTGCAGCAGTAAATAACGTAAAAAAAACCTTTTGACTACCTTCTCCCTGACTGTATTTAGTCAAGGTCAAAAGTCTAACCCTAGAAACTTTGGGGTTGTAAACACGTCGCTGCCTATATCCTGTTCATCCACAAGGTGGAGCTGTTTGCAATGTGTGCCAGTGGGAGACATATTGGATTGCACTCCCATGTCTACAAAACTTAGTTTAGCTGACCTAGAACTAGCTGAGAACTGACCTAACTGTGTGTCTGTGTCTTCTTGTTATGTAAACGGTTTTGATCGCAAAAATACGTGCATTAGTAACTTATCTGATCCTGTGGTTAGAGATCTGGGGGGGAAATGTATTAATGTCATGATGTTACACTGCTTACTTAAGCACGTTTAAGAACCCTCAACTTTACCCCCCCCCCCCCTCGCTCCGCCCGCTCCTCAGGATCACCAACTCCCCCGTGGCCGACATCGCCGTGGTCTGGGCCAAGTGTGAGGACGGGAAGGTGCGTGGCTTCATCCTGGAGCGCGGCATGCAGGGCTTCTCCACGCCCAAGATCGAGGGCAAGTTCTCCCTGCGGGCCTCAGCCACGGGCATGATCCTCATGGACGACGTGGAGGTCCCCGAGGAGAATCTGCTGCCTAAAGTCTCCGGCCTGGCGGTGAGTGGGGGTGGAGGGTGAGGGGTGGGGGGTGAGGGTGAAGGTGTGGATGGGGGTGGGGGTTGGGGACGCACGCTCTGCACACGATGCAGCTGTACGTATTTCAGGTTCTCCTGCTTCTCGTTAGCTGGTGTCATCTTCATGTCTTTGTTCCCTCTGGTTCCAGGGTCCCTTCGGCTGCCTGAACAACGCCCGCTACGGTATCGCCTGGGGGTCGCTGGGGGCTGCGGAGTTCTGCTTCCACGCCGCTCGCCAGTACACACTGGACAGGTGGGAGGACGACTCGTACACCTGTTTAGGAAGTATTATATAACATATATACAGTGTTGTCTTCCGAATAATGATAGTAATATTGAGTTAAGACTCAGTCTGTCTGCTGTACATGGCTCACAGCTGTCTTCTGTGGTCTCTTTGTGTCTCTCTCTCTCTCGGTCTCTCTATCTCTCTCTCTATATCTCTCTGTCTCTGTCTCTCTCTCTCGCTCTCGCTCTCTCTCTCTGTCTCTCTCAGGATCCAGTTTGGGGTGCCTCTGGCCCGAAACCAGCTGATGCAGAAAAAGATGGCCGACATGCTGACTGAGATCACCCTTGGTCTGCAGGCCTGCCTGCAACTGGGCAGGCTCATCGACGACAAGAAGTACGTAGGGTCTGGAAGTACGCGCGTCTGAAGCGACTGACCTGAAGACGTTGAAGCGTCCGACTAGATGTGGAAACGACGTGTGATTGGTGTTTAGTGTGAACGTAACATCAGGTCCAGTGTGTATAGAAAAAGGGGGCTGACGTTCCGTGTTGCTGGCTCCTCCCCCTGTCTCCTCATGTCAGAGCGGCCCCAGAGATGATCTCCATGCTGAAGAGGAACAGCTGTGGCAAGGCCCTGGACATCGCCAGGCAGGCCAGAGACATGCTGGGGGGCAACGGCATCTCTGACGAGTACCACATCATCCGCCACGTCATGAACCTGGAGGCCGTCAACACCTACGAAGGTGAGGAGGGGGAGAGGAGGGGGAGAGGAGGAGGAGGGGAAGAGGAGGGGTAGAGGAGGGGAAGAGGAGGGGAAGAGGAGGGGGAGAGGAGGGGCAGAGGAGGGGCAGAGGAGGGGCAGAGGAGGGGTAGAGGAGGGGGAGAGGAGGGGCAGAGGAGGGGCAGAGGAGGGGCAGAGGAGGGGCAGAGGAGGGGCAGAGGAGGGGGAGAGGAGGGAGGGCAGTTTACATTTCCATCAGCAGGGGGCAGTAAGGGAGGGGTTCAGCATAGGAGCAAAGCATTGCTTTTGCCACAAGGAAGACCTGCAGACATCTTTTTAATACGTTCCCTGCAGAAGATACTGATCTGTCAGTAAATGTTTTCAATGTAAAATCTGTCTGTCAGTGTATTTAAAGTGTATTTCCTTCACGTAATTACTATAATTACTTGGTGTAAACTATTCCCAGATTATGTATTTCTGCCATCGTTGTGCTTATTGTGTCTGCTGTCCCACAGGCACCCACGATATCCACGCCCTTATTCTGGGCAGAGCGATCACTGGACTCCAGTCCTTCACTGTGGGAAAGTAGGCAGCCAGCCAGCCAGCCGCTGTTAACATCAGATGGATCACATGAACCAGCCATCAAACTGCTTCTTAACAAGGCTGATGTGAAGTAGCTGGCAGCTTGCTGAACTAGACTGTCAGCTGTGTACACCATAATGCTAAGGTTTTCTCTCTCTCTCCTAAGTTTGTAGATTGTGTACATTAAACCTTTATTTTGAAGGAATAACCTGGGATATGTTTTAGGAGTTCTTCACTGGACCGTTGGACTGTTTTAAAGTGTAATTATTTGAAAGGAGATTTTCAATTCGTACGAAAGCTATTTTTATACTCTGTCTCAAAGTCCTGACATGCAGAACATAAGTTAGAACGTTTCATTCTAACCTGTTGTAAATTAAAATGGATAAAGTGTTACTTTAGTCAAAGGATTTAAAACCGTTTTTCCAGAGAGACGCTTCGATTGAGGTCCAGGTGTAAACTAGTCAAGGTCAAACTCACATCCTCATTCATGGTTAAATATCAGCATTAAGAGGAAAGGTTTTTTGGGGGCGGTCAAGATGTAATCTTTTGGCACTTTGATAGTTAACCAGATGTGGACATCATGCATGGTTTTAATAAAGCTTTTCTGAGCTAAACTTAAAAAAATTGTCTGTTTTCATTACGCTTCGTTGGCCGGGATATAAACCTTCAAACGGGAGCCATTCATTTTCTGTCGATCAGATCACAAACGATGAAATACTTTCTTCAACACGAAAGTGTAGTCAGTTAGCCCTTTTGACCGAAGCTCTTTAGTAAAGTTCTCTCTTGTAAGTCGCTTTGGATAAAAGCTTCTGCTTTAAATGATCGTTACATTACGAGGTTTGTTTTTCGTCAGACTTCAAATAGAATTTTGTCGTGGAATAAATAGACTTATAACTGTGAAACCAGAGCTGAAACAACACCCTCAAGGGGGGCTACCCTAGACAGGCCTCCAGGTCGACTAAGCACCCGTTTGAAAAGATAAAGGGGTTCATTGACGGAGATAAGCATTATATCTTTAAATAAGTAAAATAGCGAAGTATAGGAAAATAAATGGCACACATGTTGTCAACCGGTGTCCAGTGTGGCTGTGTGCCTGGGGAGGCTGGGTCAGTGATGTGGTTAAACCACAGCCAGAGAAAAAGACAGTTTACACACAATATCTATTGAATACTGGTGTGTATCATACATATGTACGATACGTTTATGTATTGCATTCATTTACATTACAAGTCAGAAATATTGTGAAGCAGAGCTAGAAATGGCAATGCTAACTACCAATGACTTGTTAACGTTTAACTTTTGACTGTTGAAGTAACGGGACTTGTTTAACACCATTTAATCCATCAACCCATTTAGAATTAACGTGACATATCTGTAGTACTTGATGATATAAATTGAGTCGAATCTAGATCACACCAACAACTGCTCAATTTAAGACAAGAAAGGAGTTTGGTAAATAGAACGATGCTTTATGATGTCATAAAGCAGAGTTCTAATGCATAAAAAGAGGTGATTCAGAAATTCAGAAATCATTTCTGCTTGGACATTCAACTGACTGGACATTCAACCGATAACTAGAGAAACTTGTTTTGAGAAACAATACAACGATCAATAGTAAGTATAACAGATATAGCAAAAAACTACGACATTTGGAAAGGTATGATTTTCTACAAGGTTTTTGTAGAGAGAATTTGCTTGTGTCTTGTAGGCTGAAATGCAGCAGCCTCACGAGGCTTGTAGAGCCTACGTAGAGGCCAGACTCGAGGCTTTTAAGCAGGAGTGGAGGCAGGAGATAGGTGATGAGGAGTGGATGAAGTCCAGAGGACAGCAAAAGAGAGAGGAGGAGGTGGAGAAAGAGTTTGAGGAGAGGGAGAGAATACTAAGAGAGAAAGAGAGTATGGTGGAGTCTGCACAGCAGGAGGTGGCTGTGCTGCTCAAACAGGCCGAGGATCAGCTGATCTTGACTAACAGCAAACTCAAGCAACTGGACAGAGAGATGGAACTGGCCGTGACAAAAGAGATGGTCAAGGAAAAGCAAGGGTCAGAGAAGACAGAGACTGAAAAAGGGATGGCAGAAGAAAAGGCCAAATACATTTCCGAGCTGGAAAAACAAATGGAAGAGAAAATGGCGAAAGAGGTTGCCATAATAGAAAAAGAGATGGCAGAGAAAATGGCAAAAAAGATTGCCATGATAGAAAGACAGATGGCAGAGGAAATGGCAAAAAGAGAAGCGGAAATGGAGAAAAAGATGGAGAAAGTGCTGAAAAAGATGCGTAAACCAGCCAAAGGCACCGGGCAGCTGGACAGCAGTGAGTCCTGCAGTGAGAACACCAGACACCTCATCAGACTGGCAGAGAGAGAGGCTCGTCGAAAGAAAGCACGAGGATGGACCAAGCATGAAATCTCCCCCTGTAGAGCAAACTGGACACCCAGCAGAGGTGAAAAATCCAGAGCTATGGAGAAAGAGATCATGGCTGAGCTGAGGGGCACAGACCGCTCCTCTTTGTCACTCTCCTCCTACACATCAGAAGAACAAAAGAAACCCAAGAAACCCAAGAAGAGCTGGAGAAGATTCTTCACCAAGGGATTTTGGAGAAAACAGTGCACCAGCCCACACTTGACTGATGGGGACTAATAACATCACTATACACAACAACATCCCTATACACAGTAACACAACACACAATAACATCACACTAATAACAGCATACGTGTTGTGAATAAAAGGTTTCATTTGAAACAATTTTCTGTTGTATGTGTCCATCCTTCTTAATCACCAAGAGTGTTATATTACATTTATTTTAAATTTTATTTCACATACTTGGTGAAACAAGCTTTATTCATAATCATTCAAAGACAACAGGATAAAAAAAAGGTAGAGGGAGAGGAAGCGAGACAGGTCTGCAAAGTAAATATTAACTTTTGTGTTTTCTAGACTTAACATCATCAATTTAAGACAAGAAAGGAGTTTGGTAAATAGAACATAACATACAAGGCAACAAGCAGCATTCAATAAAACATTTTATTATGCAATATGTGCAGTGACAGACACGTGACTGGAACTTGGCTCCTCAGCACTTCCTGTTTTGACAGTGAACACCAGTGGGCTCGTGCACAGGTACGCTAAACTGTCTTAATCTTTGGATTAATCTTTGTTTTTCCTCGTTTAAAGTTTTCCCCTCCAAGTTTACCGAAGTCCAGTTGGTTTTTCTCCAAACGAATATAAATCATTCAGCTGCATTCGCATGTTGACACAGATAGCAGTGTTTGAAGCTAGCGGTGTTGTTAGCACTGCTTCATTGTGTTGGAGATGATTTAACGGTCTTCTTTCTGCTTCTTTAGTTTAAAACTACGATTTTATGAATCCAAGTTAACGTAGAAATATCGGTTGAATTTCTTTCATCAAGAAACTGATTCATTATTAACGAAAATACTTGTGGGAAATTCAAAAAGTCTTAGAACTCATTACTAAAGTGGTTGATATACTGAAGTACCGTCAGTGCTAAACAATACAATTAAAATATTGAATTGGTGTGAATTTATTGTTAAACTGTTGCTTAACTAACTTCAGCAACAACCTCAGCTTGGTCGTGTACTAACATTGTGTGTGTGTGTGTGTGTGTGTGTGTGCGCGCGCGCGCGCGCGAATGTGTGTGTGTAAGCTCCTTTTGTGAATCCATGTTCCTAGTTCCAGGCTATTGTATTGTTGCTTTCCCTTTCACGGAAGGAGGCCTTGCTAGGGTGTGCCAGCTCTGCAGTCTGTCACCAGAGGCCGATGAAGTCAGTTCATCAGTGGCTGAAAGTCCTGCGCTCTCTGTTCTCTCCGTCAGACTGAAGAAGCTCCCAGATGACCTGATCCAGCAGGGGAGCCAACCACCGATCACGCAGCCTCAGAACCAGGTCCATCAGGAGACAACAGGTGCTGTCACTGGGAGTCTTGAGGATTCAGGTATGAAGCTTTAACCACTGTCGTACAGGCTGGATGTCAAAGTGCTGTTTGTATTTTTGTGTGGCACGAAGTTTGGTTGTCAGATTAAAAGCAACATGGCGATGTTAATCGCTGACTGAATCGATTACTCATGTCTGCGCATAAAAGACTAAGAGCTGCCGTTAAAAGTGATTGGCCAGGTCTCATTTCCCTGGGACAGCTTGTTCTAAACATTCCTTCTTTATGGTTTAGTATAAAGTTCACCTCATATAACCAAGAGATGTGCAGTATGTTATAAAGTAGCCTTGCATGGCTGTACAATCTTCCACAATGTCCAATGTTACCATGTTAAAACATGTTGGGGCAGTAGAAGAGGAACAGAGTGGGTCGAGGAACGATGGAGAAGACAGTGACTGTGTCCAATGGAGCAGGGATGGTGTACGCTGAGAAGGAACCAGACACTGCTCTCAGGTAAATCAGCCCAGCCCATCCCTGGAAGAGTTCCCCAGGGCTAGAGCTAGACCACCATGGCCCCTGGTTAGTCCAGCCTGGCCCCTGGTTAGTCCAGCCTGGCCCCTGGTTAGTCCAGCCTGGCCCCTGGTTAGTCCAGCCTGGCCCCTGGTTAGTCCAGCCTGGCCCCTGGTTAGTCCCTAATCCCATTTCCCTAATCCAATTTTCCCATAATCCCTTGACTGGTTAGTCAAGCCTGGCCCCTGGTTAGTCCAGCATGGCCCCTGGTTAGTCCAGCCTGGCCCCTGGTTAGTCCAGCCTGGCCCCTGGTTAGTCCAGCCTGGCCCCTGGTTAGTCCAGCCTGGCCCCTGGTTAGTCCAGCCTGGCCCCTGGTTAGTCCAGCCTGGCCCCTGGTTAGTCCAGCCTGGCCCCTGGTTAGTCCAGCCTGGCCCCTGGTTAGTCCAGCCTGGCCCCTGGTTAGTCCAGCCTGGCCCCTGGTTAGTCCAGCATGGCCCCTGGTTAGTCCTAGTCCAGCCTTGCCCCTAGTTAGACCACCATGGCCCCTGGTTAGACCACCATGGCCCCTGGTTAGTCCAGCATGGCCCCTGGTTATCTGCACATGTGTGTTTACATCTCTGCTCTTCGTCCTCACAGCCCTGAGGACCTGTCGGAGCTGCTGGCAGCAGGGACCAGGGAGGTGCACGAGAAGGCAGAGAACACCCAGTTTGTCAAAGACTTTCTCAGGGGACGCATCCGCAAAGAGCTCTTTAAGGTCAGCCTGGTGATGAGACAGAGAGGAACAAACCCCCCCCCCGTCGTAATAACGTTATGTATTCATTTAGCGGACCCTTTTGTATCTAAAACAACGTGCAGAAGGGGGGAGATTTTAACTTTTGACCTCCTGACCTGCTGTCAGATACTCTATAACCATTAAACCTAAAGCCCTGTCCACGATGTCATTGTCATTGATTGTCTATAGTCATTGAGGGCCAAGAGGGTGCAGGTTTTTGTGTCAATCAAGCACTACACCAGCTGTTCTCCCTAACGAGTTTCTTCCAATTAGTGAAATCAGATGGGAGTAGTGATTAGTTCACATGAAAACCTGCACCCTCTTGGCCCCTTATGGCACATGGTTTGAAAACCGCTTGTCTATGTTTTCACGAGCCCAGATGTGCATGATGACTTAGATTTCTCATTTTGAGAACCAAATCCGAACCCCTTGCTGTGCCACTTTCTGTTCCCCCCAGCTAGGTGCCGTGGCTCTGTACTTCACCTACTCTGCCATGGAGGAGGAGATAGAGAGAAACAAGGAGCACCCCCACTTTGCCCCGCTCTACTTCCCCATCGAGCTGCACCGCCGCCAGGCGTTGGCCAGGGACCTGGAGTACTTCTATGGAGCCTCCTGGCAGGACCAGGTCAGCTGCTCTCCGGCCGCCCAGCGCTACGTGGACCGCATCCACCAGGTGGGGCGCGAGGACCCCGTCCTGCTGGTGGCCCACGCCTACACCCGCTACATGGGGGATCTGTCCGGGGGCCAGGTGCTGAAGAAGGTGGCCCAGCGGGCCCTGAAGCTGCCCCCCACAGGGGAGGGCCTGGACTTCTACACGTTCGACGCCATCCACAGCGCCAGAGCGTTCAAGCAGCTGTACCGCAGCCGGATGAACGAGCTGGAGCTGGACAGGGAGACCAAGGACAGGCTGGTGCTGGAGGCTAACCTTGCCTTCCAGTTCAACATGGAGGTAAGGAGGGGAGGACCTGCTGGATGCTGTTATTTCCCAGTTCAGTTGTGAAGGGAAGTTCAATAAATAACCCTCAACGCGTTTGATATCGGTTGTGTACCAACCAACACGCTTACGATGATATTTCACGCTGTGACCCAAGTTTGTTTCCAAATATCCGTGGCATCTGGTCCAGGCCTTCTAAACATGTGGAGGAGGTGAGTTGTGTGTTCGGATGAGTGGTGATCTTGTCCTGATGTGTGTGTGTGTGTGTGTTCAGGTGTTTGACGAGCTGGAGGAGATGGGGAAGACCATCCAGGAGGACGTGCTGGATGCAGGCATGCCTGTCCACGGAGCCATGGACGGAGACATCAACAAGTGCCCGTACTATGCAGCCAAGATGGGTAGGTTCTCCTGTTTGAGGAACCCCAGGGAGAGCTGCTGTTTCTCAGCCAGCGGTGGAAAGAAGGACTGGGTCCTGTCATGGTACCACCTGTGCCTCAGTACACAGACTTACTTAGGGAGTCAGTAAAGATATAATGTCCCTTAAATGTCCCTGTTTGGCCCTTCCACAAGGGATCCATGCACATACAAAACCAGTTGTCTTTCTCTGCCTATTTCAGCGGCCAGTGGTGGGTCAGCCTATGCCTGTCATCTGGCCATGGCCGTGCTGCGACACCCTACCGGTCAAGTCCTGTTCGCCGCCTGGGTCGCAGGCCTGGCCGGATTGGCTGCGTGGTACCTCATGTGATTCCATCCATCGTCCAATCTCAGTCCGCCAGGGAAACGTTGGGGGGGTTGGTGGATGGGGAGGGAAGAAGGATGGTGGTGGTGGTGGTGGGGGGGGGGTTGTCGACAGAGGCAATGACTAACAGGCAGTTCTGTCATTGCTTGGATGAGAAGTCCGTCCATTCCCAGTGCTTGTAACTTTTCCTCCTCCTCTCTCTCTCTCTCTCTCTCTCTCTCTCCCTTGCGGTACCTCCCTCCCCCCTCCTGCCCTCCTTGTCTGCTGTGGCTGGGCATGTCTCCAGCCCTTTTAGAGATCTCTTTCCTAGCTTTAGACTCACACCGGAGCTCTGAGATGAGCGGGTGAGTCGGTCCTTCTGAGAGAAGTGTGCGTTTGGTTTTTTCTCTCTTTTATTTTGAGGACCTCGATTATGAAATGACATATTTCCATTTCGTGAAATAGTGTCTGGCTTTGATGAAGCCGATTTTTTTACTTGTGCAATGAATTATAAAGTTGAGGATGAAATGCAGCATAAACTTATTTGGAAATATTTCAAGATTAGCATGAGTAGAGCAGTTGAGTTAGAACTCTGCAGGGCAGACAGCTGCGTTAAGAACTGACCAATTAATATGACCTTATATTTGATACTGACTCATTTGTGTTGAGTGGTTGCTGAGCACAAGATGTGTGATGTCTGCTGGACCTGAGGGTGGTTGAAGTGGATCCCCATGTGTGGAGACTTGAATATCCTGAGCCATTCGCTTTCCAATACTGTAGTGAGTTACAGTAACGTGCTACCTGCTCCTGCCTTCTCCATTAACCCGAACGCTCTAATGACACCAGGATAGCTTCTACCTGTACACATATACAAGGTGCCTGGTAAAAGCACCAGATTAGACAGTTTAGTCTTTAAGTCACGGTCGGGTTAGAACGTATCACATACTGCTTCTGTGTAGCTAATAACGTTGTTTGAGTGGAAATGTAGCCTGAAAAATAACAATTTCCTTAATGCAAATGTTTGAGAATGCAAGATGTTATTGCAATATTGTATTTTTTATTTCTCAAGTGTATTAATAGTTCTCCCAGTTTGTTGATGGGACCGTTTATTTTCAGTTGTTCATTCACGTATACTCTACGTTCATCTTTCTGTAGATGGAACGATACTTTTGAGGGGTAGAGGAGAAGCTGAGAGCAGAGAAACAGATACAGTCCGTCCCTGGAAGAGCCAAAGACACACAGAGGCAGCTGTGTTAGTGAGGTTTCTAGCAGCAGCAGCAGCAGGAGACCAGCTGGAGGACCACTGATCCAGAGAGCAGAGCTGTCTGCTCCAATCAGGACACACTGTGGGCACTGCTAACCTCACCTTATGTTTCTCAGTCAAAACAGTATTTATTCTTTGTATGGAAAGAATATGCACTGCCTTAGACATGCTATGAAGGACGGCCAAACAGATGTGTGAGTGGTATGAAGTGATGGGGGAACCATGGTTTATTATATACATATATAAAAACCTCTATAAATATATATATATATACCGTTTATAGAAGTAGCATTTTAGAAGTGCACTAACTAACGGTTGTTCATTTTCATCAGACATCGAATGCACATTCCCCAAATGGTTTCTTACATTACAGGTTTGTCTTATCCAACCTATTGGAAGGCTGGAAGACTTCAGTATGCAGTAGGTACCAAAGGACTGGCTAGCAGGCCTTGGTCTGGGTTGGACGAGGTGCGTGTGGGTCGTTAGGTCTCCAGTCCCTCAGAGACATCGCTCCCAGTCTCATTAAAGGCTGTGTCTACTATCCCTGATCCCCTTTCATCTCTGAGCAGGGTGAAGTCATGTTCATTCATTCATGCATGGAACATGGATGTGTTCTGGACCGGTGCCACTGTAGTGTTAATCTAGAGTGACAGGTGTGTTTAGGATAAGAAGGGGGAGTGTGAGTCACACCTAAAGGCAGGAGGCTGAAAGTGTAACTGATGTGCCGGCTTCTTGAAAAGCCTTTAGCGTTGCACACTCAGACACACTGATGCTGGTACTTACTCACGTACTGTATCGTTAAGTGGTCAAACATGAGAACCCTACTAGATTTGTGTTAGTCGTTATGTTCTTGCTTGATTCCCTCCCTTTAGAACGATCTCACCAACACACCTGTCAGTTTTTCGACAGCTGGGGGGTTTTGGTCAAGTGGTCCAACCCCATTTTCTTTCTCTTAATGCCAGCACGATGCATTTTTGTAACCATGGGGACATAACTGAGTCGAATGCAGTATTGTGGTTGTTTAGTGACTTAAAACCTCAGGAGAGTGGGTGAGGGTTAGAGAATTTGACTAACTAAATGTTTGACCTTTGACCTCAGTAGGCAACATAGGCCATTAGGCCACTCGGGGGGGCAAACACAGACCCTGTATTGCATTTTACTGAGTGGTTAACAAATCCACATTCGTCAATGTACCTCGCTAGCTTTATTGTTGACTGACATAACAATTGTAAAATGATGTGCGAGTGTAGAACAGCAGGTCATAGTATTAGCCTACATCGTATTGACTGTAATTAAATAAAATGCTTTTTTTTCCTGGATTTAATACTTTTGGTCTGTGATTGTTTTTCATTTGAGGAGGAATCATAGAACGAGTCATACATTGAACACTGAAAACCATGAACTAATGTCTTTAATTTTGGGCTGAGAATTAAACCGATAGTTGCTTTGATAGTTCTCAGGGTTTGTAAATGCTAAGATTATTTCTCATGTTATTTCAATATGTAGGGAACAAGCAGTACTGTTAGTGTTAGAACTATCCGTCCAGCAGAGGGCAGTATGTCGGTAGTTGATGAACCTACTTCCTTCAAAGGGACATTATCTTTTTAGTATACAGTAAGTTTTACAACTAACATGAAGTGTTAACGTAACACTGCCCGACATTTGTTAATGTTTTATTTGTTAATGTGCCAGTGGAATGGTCTCGAGGCACGTTTGAATGATCTTGAAGACTGGATCAGACCAGCAGGTTACAGGAAAAGTTGGTTGTTTGGTAAAAAAAGGTCAGAGATGAAATCACAGATTTTATAAACTGCTCAAACAGGTAAATTCTAGAATTCTGCTCTGCAAGATGTTACTTGCAACTTCTGTGGCCAATTGCTTGTTTCTGAATCAAAATAAAATGTAGGACATGAAATGTGTCAGGACTTTCTTTTGGATCCTTAACATAAATACAGTATGCTCATTCCACGGTTCCAATGGTTTTCTTGTGATTCTATGATGTAGTTATTTTTTGTGTGCTATTAAGATGAGCTAGAAGATGCTACTGAACTGCCTTTCATTAAATCCAAATATTGCTCCTTGTAACATCAACACCAATACATTTGTGTACCAAAGTGTAATGAGATTGCCATGAGATCAATTCAACGCTGAGATCAAACCCTTGTCAATGGGCTGTAAAATCGTATTCATTACGGGAACAATGGTTTGAAGATGTCTGGGGCTGCGTCTCAAGTGTTTTTCATGATCGGAAATGATGAGAGACAACGTCAGCGGCGGCAGCAGGTCAGCAGCATCAGCAACACAGCCCTCAGCCGGGGAGGCTGAACACAGCACATCATGGAGCAGCTGTCCTGCTGGATGTAGACTGCACTGTTAATAGATCTGACTGAGGAGCATTGCAGTTGGCTCGTGCTTTGGACTGTTCTGCTGTCAACAGGTAGCTCGCGATCCCTTGTATTCAGGCTGGCACGAGGAGAGGCGCGAGCAGCAGCCTTCAATGTATCTGGCTAAACTATGCTAAGCTAAACTACGCTAAAATAAACTGTGCTAAGCTAAACTATGCTAAAATAAACTAAGCTAACGTAAACTACCGCTGTCAAGTTAGCTAGCTTTAGCTATCATCGCTGCCTACTTTTGTTTATTGACTGCTATCAAGTTTTTTTCGGTTATCACTCATGGACCTTAATAAATTCAAGACACAACATGTACGTAGTTGTTTGCTGATAAAGTTTAAGATTGCTGCGGCATTGTTCTCTGATTTGTAGGATAATCCCAACAGGCATGTTGGGTTTGTAGCTCTGTAACCAGGCAGAAGATTCCTTTGACAGCTCAGTGTGTAGTTTGGTATCACAGTTACTATCTAGAGCTGTATACTTGCTGTCTGCAATGGATTTTGATCCCATTTGATCCAGAATGTCTGTTTTTCAGGGATTCTCAGGCATCATAATGAGTGTTTATTATTTATCTAACCCTGCATCATTCATACTGACAGCAGCAGTCTGGCCACTCACTAACATCACGACTAACGACACTAATGACAAATAACAACAATAAAGACCTGATTAAAGATGATACATGGTGCTTGAGCTGATTCAGTGTTTATTAGCACCTTGTTTAAACTATCTAACTTATTTTCTTAAATTAGCCTTCCGTATTTGCTTTTGGGATAGGCCTGTACTTCGTATATATGTGGCTGAAATGAAATCCACAATTTGAGTCTAACAGTGCAGACAGCTTGGCTTTGGAAACTCAGAATCAGTAGGATTGAACTGGGAACAGGAAGAGCAGCGAGACTCTGTCAATAAAATGTCAAATTGAATATGGTAGTTGAATGTCATCATTGTTTATATTGTCCAACAAAGTTTTATTCTATATTGTGTAACAACTCTCTCAACTTTCTCTTTATAACTGCCTCTTTCTCCTCTTTATGGAATCCAGTGAGAGCATCCCCACTGGCATGGGCCTCCCCCTGTCATCCTGAAGCAGGAAATCAATAAATAAAAAAACTCGGGTAGACTTCCTCTAGAACCATCCTACTGACTGTCAACTGTCTTTCCACAAATCACCTTTTCTGCTTCTCTTGTTTCATCTCACTGTTGTCGAGGATGCCCTTTAACTTTTATCTCCCCCCCCCCCCCCCCCCCCCCCCGTAAAGGTGTGCTAGTTTCAGCTTGACTGTACTTACGATCAGCTTTTCAAAGTTAGCTTCTCCAAACTTCCTCTCCAGTGGGAAGGAGAGTGGAGGAAAGGAAATGGAAGCCGATGATGATGTAGACTCTTGTAGAGGATGAGACATTGATGAAGACTGTAGAGGTGTTGGTTGTTCCAGATAGCTGTACCTTGACTAACCTGTTTCTAATCTAAGTTGTCTGGAGGAAAAGGCTGCAAATGTCTGTCTGAACTGTGAGTCTGGTGTCACACAGTCCAGATAGCCCACATGCTCCGCGCTAAACTGTGGCCTCGCTGAGAGACACTTTAATCCCCCACCTGCCTTACGACAGCATTAACTGGCTTTAAATCTGCCAGAGCTGGTCCACCGGTACACAGGGACCTGTTGCTACCTCGTATTTTAAACAAACTGGTTTTATGTTTGACCTTTTAGTGAGAAGCCTTGCTCTGTGTTGATATTTGAGAGACAGTTTGGGGGCCCAACTGAATGTTATCGTGGGTGACAGAGACGGTCCCTCTTAGAGGGGGGGGGGGGGGGGGGGGTGGGTGGAATACAACAAGGGGTGGATGAATGAAATGATGAGCCACCAATATGAACATGATGAGAGGTGCAGACATGATTAGAGGAGGAGGAGAGGGAGGGAGGGGCGATCAGCATGCGATGAAGACGCTCATCCTCCGTCCGTCCATTCTCGTTTCGCCTGTGTTGATGATGGAGGTTTGTTTGCTCTACCTCACAGGTCCGCCAATCACAGCTTCCCCTGTCACCTGCGGTCACTATGGACGTCCAGTCAGGGGAGGGGCCTCCAGACCTCAGCGGATTGGCACCTGCCACGTCCTGTGGCTCCGCCCCCAGCCCCCAGAGTGAAGCGGTGACCAGTGAGCTTCAGGAGCTGTCCCTACAGCCCGCCCCCAGCCTGCTGCCCGCCCCCACCCTGCTGCCCCTCACCGAGAGGAAGAATGGTTAGTTATCACTCCTGTCAGCTACACGAAAGAACGAGTGCCGATTTATTCTCACATATACACAACCAGTCAAAAGTTTGGACACTTGTCCTATGTCCTTGAATGGGAGGATGTGTCTATACTTTTGACTCATACACACAAATACACTGTTGGTGTTAGTGTTGTACTGTACATTGTTCACAGCCGCTTTCTATCTCACACTCACACACACTCACACACATACAGACTCTCCCTCCAACACTGCGTGAATGAGACATGAGCTGGTGTTGTGGCAGGTGGGATCAGGCAGGATGTGTGACTGCAGGCGCTCCATATCCTGCAGGTTATCCATTTCACATGAGATATACCCCCATCTGGTGGTGACAGACCACGGGCACAGCAGGAACAGTGGGAGGGGGTGGAGCTTGTTTCTGCTTTGACAGATCCCAGGAGTCCCCAGGTTCAAATCAGCTGGTTTGTCAGCTTTGTACTTGGTCAGTGTGTTATTGCATCTAGAAAACCAGCCTTCCAAACCAGCCTTCCAAACCAGCCTTCCAAACCGCATGCGTGTGTCTATCGGGGGTGGGTGACCTGTGAGAAACCCTAGCTTCCATGTGCACAGGTGAAGCAGAGCTGGATATAGCCCCCCTGGCCAGCTGGCCCTGCTATTTAAACCAGCCCCCCCCACCCCCTGCACCCCCGCACCCCCACCCCATCTATACGTGGGAGCGGGTGGGGGGGATTGGGGGGGGGATGGGGGGGTCGCCAACATTCTAAAGTGCAGGCCCAGATGGAAGGAGTTAATTTGAGACTTGTTTACAGCGGCTGTTGCTCCCGTGAAGAAGACCACGATGAAGATGGCGAAGGACCCTGCGTTCAGCACGCCATTATCGTTTGACGGACGCTTGCGCCCTGAAACGAGGCGAACTAGTATTGAGATCATGGTCTCCCTTCAGATGGGGAATCTCTCCCGAGTGTTGAGGGGGGCGTGGGGTGGGGTTGGTTACTCCCCCCCCCCCCAGGGGTAACATCCTTGTGGGATGAGGGCATGAGGGTTGGTCACATGGATGCTCAGGGGTGCATCTCACAAGCATCTTGAGTTTGTCACACTTTCCCAGCAGGCCTAGAGAGCGTTCAGAGGCTCCTCCCACCCCCCCAGTCCGGACATCATGTCCTGAGAGAAGGTTAAAGGAGAACACAGGATCAACCTCTGTGATCCAGGGTGGGGGGGGGGAAAGGGAGAAAAGTCCAGTCAGGCTCTTAACCCCCCCCCCCCCCCCCCCCCTCCTTTTATGACCTCTGACCCCAGGACAATCCTTCACCCTCAGTGACAACCATAACCCCCCAAGTGAAAGGTCCAGGAACACCAACTGGAGGTGAATGTGAGCTGGGGGTGGGGGAGGGGGGCGCGGGCGCCCCTGTCAGACCAGGAGGGGGACCGTCTCCAGGCTGAACCCCTGGTCACACGCTGCTGGTTCCCCCTCACACCTGTTAGCACCGCAGATCTCGGGAAACGTCTCTATGATGCTTTCCTTCCTTCAAGCTTCTCTCAGCGTGCTTCCTGCACTGTATCAGTCCTCGATAAGCTTCTTTTTTATTGAGTATTTGGACTTTCAGCTTTCCAGGAAAAAAAACGGTGTATTTCACTAAGTTAGCAGGAGAGAAGGCCCTTATGATAAACCCTCAAGTCTTACTGGATGTAGAACGCTGGATTGACCGGTTCTTATAGAAAAAGTCTCTTGTCCTCCCTCCAACACTATTAAACATGAGTCCTAATAAGCTACATACCCTCTCTTGGCTGTGCTGTGAATACAGGGTAGTCCCCGAATCCTACCTCCACCTTGGTACTCTGTAGCTACCTGCACAGCAGCCAGCCAGCCAGCCAGGCCCCTCCACACAGCAGGCTGCCAGGCCCCTCCACACAGCAGGCTGCCAGGCCCCTCCACACAGCAGGCTGCCAGGCCCCTCCACACAGCAGGCTGCCAGGCCCCTCCACACAGCAGCCAGCCAGGCCCCTCCACACAGCAGGCTGCCAGGCCCCTCCACACAGCAGCCAGCCAGGCCCCTCCACACAGCAGGCTGCCAGGCCCCTCCACACAGCAGGCTGCCAGGCCCCTCCACACAGCAGCCAGCCAGGCCCCTCCACACAGCAGCCAGCCAGGCCCCTCCACACAGCAGGCTGCCAGCCAGCCAGGCCCCTCCACACAGCAGCCTGCCAGACAGCCAGGCCCCTCCACACAGCAGCCAGCCAGGCCCCTCCACACAGCAGCCAGCCAGGCCCCTCCACACAGCAGCCAGCCAGGCCCCTCCACACAGCAGCCAGCCAGGCCCCATTTGCCGGTCCGATAAACAGCATTATCCCCCCCCCCCCCCCCCCCCCCCCCTCCTGATACTGCAAAATGCAGGTAGGGTGTGTGTTCAGGATGTGCTTAGAGCAATATGAGTTGTTATTTGCTTTTCCCTATCAGTATTTATGGCTGACTTAAGCACACACCGACTCCACAGCGCACACACACACTCACACACACACTCACACACACACACAAACACACACACACACACACATGAAAGCAGGATTATCCCTGGCAGCGTTTGCTTGGTGCCTTATCTGCAGTAAGGGGGGATCAGAGGCTTGATTTGTATTCCCCTTCCTCGTTAGACAGCTTTGCCTGAGGAATGTGTGTCCTTGTTAGTTTATACATGTGTTCCAGCACACACAGCCTGTACTGTGCATCTCTACTGTACAACACCCCCCCCCCCCTCCTCTCCTATTGACCTAGTTGCAGGACAGTGTGTGGTAAGTGAAGTAAAGGTTAGAAATCGTTATGCATGAGAACGTTTCTCTCCTAGACATTGTAGTGTGTGTACGTGTGTGTGTGTGTGTGTGTGTTTCAGGCCAAGGCAAAACACAGAAAGACAGGAGTCAGCCCCACATTTCAATGTGAGCAGCGTTTGTGCTTTAATAAGAGCTGACGGACGAGAGGAGATGTCCCCACCTTGCAGGGCTCTCACCGCTCTGCTGCCTGGTGTGAAGCTCTCACACAGCAGCTCTCTAATGAGGAGGAATTAGACTAACTGCAGTTTGGAGACACAGACAGGGATTAGGAGAGATTGACAGGGACAGAGAGAGAGAGAGAGAGAGAGAGAGAGAGAGAGGGAGGGAGGGAGGGGGAGAAAGACAGAGAGGGAAAGAAGGAAAGAGGGAGAGAGAGGGAGAGAGTGAAAGCGACAGATAGTGAGAGAGAGGGAGAGAGAGAAAGGGAGAGAGGGAGAGAAAGTGAAAGCGACAGATAGTGAGAGAGAGAGAGAGAGAGAGGGAGAGAGAGAGAGAGAGAGGGGGAGAGGGAGAGAGGGAGAGAAAGTGAAAGCGACAGATAGTGAGAGAGGGAGAGAGGGAGAGGGGGAGAGAGAGAGGGAGAGAGGGAGAGAGACAGAAAGTAAAAGTTGATTCTTTGTTTCTTTCTGTATCTGTGTACAAATAGTTTTACCCCTGTGGGTCATTAACTCTACTCTACTTACATTATTCAGCTCTCACAGGTGCACACACACACACACACACACATACACACGCACGCTCTTATGTTGATGTTATTGAGCTGGATCAAAAGTGCTGAGAGAGAAGTATTTGGTGTGGAGGAAAAGGATCAGTGAGAGTGTGTGTGTGTGTGTGTCTACGTCTGTCAAAGGCTGAGTGAATACAACAGCAGCTGTGACAGAGTGCTTGATCACGAATTCACTGGCATTTGACACACACACACACACACACACCCTCCCACACACACACCTCTCACACAGACTGGTGCAGCAGCACATACTGCCTCTTCAAGCTTTTAGCTGTGCAGTCTTCTCCTTGAGACGATTCCTTCCTCTCTTTCTCTCTATTTTTCTCTCTTCTCAGCTTTTGTATAGTTTTTGTACATCAAATAGGACTGGAGCCATTTTTATAGTCTCTTTTCAGGAGGCGGACTTTGAAACGCAATTCAAGCGCACGTCGAATGGACTTTTGGAGAACGACAACCCCTGACTTTTGCTCCTAGTTTGCACGGAGAAGGAATCACACATTCCGGTTCAACAGGTCGTATCTTCCATGAATGTGTGTTAGAAGGTCTGTGACTCTACAGGGACTTTAGAAATGCAGCCAGACTTCCTGCCAACGCTGGACTGAGCTGAGGCGTCCAGGAGAAACACCAGCAGCATATCTGACCTTTGGACAGTTCTGGTGTGTTTATACGTTTGACTGATATCATTGATGGGACCGGAGGCCTCTGCCTGCACTTGATTCATCCATTTGAACGCTGCCATCATGCTGGACCCCTGCCTTCGCATCGACCCCGCCTCCTTCGGGCCTCCTCCAATCAGCAGCAGCATGGATAAGCAAGCGATACGCTTCGAGTTAGAGCGGCGGGCTTGTCAGAGCCTGAGGGAAGGTGGGAGACACACACTCGCACACACACTCGCACACACACACACTCACACACTTGTGTATGCTAACCTTGAACCATGCATGCAAAATCATTGGCAATCCTCTGTACGTTAAAGATGGATTGTTTTCATTGTTTGGAGTTTATTATTGTTATGATTGTTCAGAGACTGATAAGGCATGCCTTGTTCCTCGATACTTGTTGCATGTTTTTGATTTTAAAAGAACACAACACACACACACAATACACATAAACACACTTGTCATAAGAGACTCTCCGTCGAGTGTCCCAGCCTGGTTCTGGCTCTCTGTCCCAGCGTCAGGTGGGTCAGGACCCTGCCCCTGGCTGGCTGCTCCCCCCAGCCTGGTCCACTGCCAGGCAGGCCCTCTGCCCACTAGACTGCATGAACCCAGGATCCTGTGGACCCTGCAGCAGCCACTAGAACCAGGGGCCCCGAGACCAGGGGCCCCGAGACCAAGGGCCACAAGCCCAGGGGAATCATACAGCAGAAAGACGCTGAATATAACTGAAGCCTTCACAGAAGCAGAAAGAAATTGTAGGCACGTAACAATGATAAGTTAATCAGAATCGGAAATAAAACCAATTCGGATTCTGATCAACCTATATAGGCCCCGATAATTTGCTAGGGGGGAATGTCAACAAATTTGCTGTGTGCCGGTCTCACAGTGGCAGTGAAAATATAGAATGTGGAGAGAATGCTTATGGTGGGGAAGACATGATGGCTGACTGTATACAGTTATCCCCTGGGGCAATCATTCAGACGCATGGAGACAGATCACGATGCACAGAGTGAATCTGAGAAGGCTAGATACCTCCGACATGGAATTCCAACCACAAAGTCCCGCAGAGACCCACAGGGAGATACAGCTACACTACCCAGTCCTGAGGGAGACTTGGGGCGGAGGGGGAACCCAGAGGATTGGACCCGTCCCACGAGGCCTGTCTCTGGGTGTGAGTTGTGGATCCACTCCCCGCCCGGCAGCCCTGCTCTGGGTAGGGACTCCAGGCTGTGTTAGATCGACCCTGGGGTGGGGTAGCTGCACAGCTGGGCCACTACCGAGAGGAAGGGAGAGGAGGCAGTGAGGTGGTGGGGGAGGGGGAGGAGGGGGGGTGTTGTGTTTCAGCCTTGGACCAGTTTGTGCGTGTGTGTGATTTACAGTACTATTCCTCTAACTCCAGTCCTGGCCAGGCATGGCACAAGGATAAGGTTCCAAGCTATTACAGCGAAGACCCAAATATACTCTGGCAGCATGGAGAAGAGAGAGGGTTTCAAGTTGAGAAGGGGAAGAGAGGAACAGGGGAGGGGGGGAGGGGGTGGGAGGAGATCATAAACGAGTAGGGTTTCATTCTAAATATTGAATTGGAAGGATGGAACATGATGAAATGATCAAAGATGGAGCGTATCTCCTGCAGAGTAAGAGAGGGTAAGGAACGTTTCACCGGTTCATTTCCTTTTTCTCGTTCAGAGAGGATTTCGTACCGTTTAAATACGCCGAAAGTTCCGCAGAACAAATCGTGATAGACACATTTAATTGTCAGCCTGTCGTTTCTGGGAACAGACCAGTTCCACAGAGGATGGCTGTGTGTGTGTGCGTCTGTGTGCGTGCGTGTGTGGCCCTGTTTCAGAGAACTCTGCTGATCTCGTCTGGGTGTGTGCCTGTTCGTAAATGTCAAGAGGACGATCTAGAATGCTCTCTAGACTCGAGAGGCCCGGATGAGCGTGGTCAGAATGGGGAAGGATATTTACATAGCACTCAGTCAGCAGAAGCTTTCATGCAAAGACACATACAAGTAGCGTATGCAGTCATTACCTGCAGATAGTCATGGACCAGAAGAGCTGAGTTCTGTCTGATCACAGCCTGACTGAGATCAGATCTTATTGACGTGTCGCACGTTGATTACAGATCTTATTGACGTGTCGCACGTTGATTACAGATCTTATTGACCTGTCTCACATTGATTACAGATCTTATTGACGTGTCGCACGTTGATTCCAGATCTTATTGACGTGTCGCACGTTGATTACAGATCTTATTGACCTGTCTCACATTGATTACAGATCTTATTGACCTGTCTCACATTGATTACAGATCTTATTGACGTGTCGCACGTTGATTACAGATCTTATTGACGTGTCGCACGTTGATTACAGATCTTATTGACGTGTCGCACGTTGATTACAGATCTTATTGACGTGTCGCACGTTGATTACAGATCTTATTGACGTGTCGCACGTTGATTACAGATCTTATTGACGTGTCGCACGTTGATTACAGATCTTATTGACGTGTCTCACGTTGATTACAGATCTTATTGACGTGTCTCACGTTGATTACAGATCTTATTAACGTGTCTCACGTTGATTACAGATCTTATTGACGTGTCTCACGTTGATTACAGATCTTATTGACGTGTCTCACACTGATTACAGATCTTATTGATGTGTCTCACACTGATTACAGATCTTATTGACGTGTCTCACACTGATTACAGATCTTATTGACGTGTCTCACACTGATTACAGATCTTATTGACGTGTCGCACGTTGATTACAGGTCTTATTGACGTGTCGCACGTTGATTACAGGTTACAGGCCTGTGCAAAAGTGTCCGCCATCTGAACGCTGGCTAACCTGACTGCCTCCATGGCGACGCGCTTAGCGACCGGTCGTCACGTGCTTCAGAGACAGCGCATAAACACTTTAGTCACAGATATTACCACCAGGCTGTAAACACGGTCTGTCCCACCACGCTTACACGCTCTGTGGAACAGCACAGCGCAATCTGATGTGACCACACACGCCCACGCTCTCTCACACACGCAGCCAAACACACACGCCTGGCTTCACTGTGGCTGTTCGTGATTGGCTGCCGGGGAGCACGTCGCACCGTTCTGACAAGTTTTCCCAGCGCGACTGAACGCACGTTTTCTGCCGCTCCTGCTCGCCATTTCGAAAATAAATCCTGAGCCACGTGCTTGAGTGTGATGCCAGTTGATCTGGAGGAACTCCCAAAACACACAAAAAGTGAAGAATCGTCTCTGTGGGGAGACGCGTGCGGCTGGAAGATGGGATTTCCGTGGGACGTCAGCGAGCTGAACCAGCGCAGCCTGACATGAACAACACTGATCCATCCTGACGGTCCTATTCACCCCAAAAACACAGACATGGGTGCTAAAACCACCACGCTTAACTCTTACATTTATTCATTTAGCCGACGCTTTTATCCAAAGTCTGGTGTGACCAAACTCTTTTTTTTGTGACCCGCCTGAGCGAACAGGCCTTCCTGTTTCTGAGTTGACTCGCGTTCGCTGTTCTGTGAAACAGGAAGTGGTGTGCGTCGCCGAGTAGTGTGTCAACGCTGATAACCGCTGTATCGATCCTCGCACGCATTCAGAAGGCTCGAGAGCGACAGGCAGGCAGCCATGTCTAGGGTCTGCTCCAGGGGGCCATCTGGGCCCCTCTGCCCCCCCACGAGTGGGGCTCGGCCTTCTGGGAGGACGGCACCGGGCCTCTGACGGTGAGCTTGGCTCGGGGGGAGGGGGGAAAAAGGGGTCTGAAGAGGGGAAGTGGTCAAGGGGGGAGGGGGGGTTTGGTGTCTGTGGTACTTTCTGTGTTCTCTTTTACTTTTGTTCAGTTCTCACTGTACGCGCTTCCTCTCTCTCTCTCCTTCTCCCCCCCTCTCTTCTCTCTCTCTCTCTCTCTCTTCTCTTTTCACAGTTTCTGCAGATGAAGTTGCAGCAGAGACGGACTCGCGAACAGCTCATCAGTCAGGGGATCATGCCACGTAAGTAAGCAGCCGTCCGTCCTGAACCTTCGCTCGCCTCTTCCCCGCACAGTCACCCTCCTGCCGCCCTGCTGGTTGGCGGTTCCTTCTAGAGATGAAGAGGATCCAGGAATCACCTGTAAGACTCGGGGACTAACCGTCGGTGTTAGGGCAGCACCTGTGGTGCCGAAGCTCTGAGCACAGTGTGGTAGACAGGAGAGGTTGTGGGTTACATGGGAACTACAGGTAAAAATACATCAATATATATATATAGTTGTTTACAATATGTCAGTCGAGTAAATGTCTGCTTGATGGCTCGTATTAGAGCCATGCCACGTTTTTTTGTTGGATGCTACAGGGGTGCTGGTAGCGTAGCGTGGCTATGCCTCCTCTCCCTCACCTCAGGGGACTTGGATCCAAAGCAGAGAGGTAGATTTGATCTCAGGCTAGACCCGGATTCTTCTGACAACACCCGGTCTCAAAGCTTCAAAGTCTGTTATTTCGCAGACGGACAGTTTAGTGGTGTGTATATAGGGGTAAACAATGTGGACTTCCTCCTGTGGTTTTCAAACATCGACGGTTCCTTAAGCACGTTGGCAAAAGAGAGCTCCATGTGTACAGCCTTAGATCCTCCAAGGCACAGGGATCAAACTCTAGTCCTCCAGGGCCTCACTGTCCTCCTAGATGTTTCCCTGCTCCAGCACACCTCCACAGAGCTGGATAACAACCCTTCATTAGAATCAGGTGTGCTGGAGCAGGGGAACATCTAAAAGCTTCAGGACATTAGTGGCCCCCACTGGAGTTGGATACCCTGCGTCTAAGGAGCACTTTGAGAAGGCTCGTCGCTTCCTGTCGATCTTCCTGCACGTCGTCTGGTTCTCTGTATGAGCAGCCAAGCTCAATTTCTCTTTGTCTTCTCTTTCAAATCCTCTTTCCGCCTTTGCTGACAGGGGAAATGCTGATTTTCACAGCACTGTGAGCTGTAGGTAAGATAATGTGTCACCTGAAGCTACAGAAATACATGCTGGCGTTCTTGGAACTCAACACATTTCATTAACAGCACGCCCACATATACACGCGCACTGCTCGCGCTTTGTCTCGTCACAGAAAAGCCACACGCTTTATCTTTAGAGACAGACAGCTGTAGCAGTCGGCGCAGAGTTGATCTAGGCCACGGTCTCCTCGTCGTTTGCAGACGACACGTTTCGAAAGATGTCCACCGTTATCTTGCTGTGCTGACGAAAGGGACGACCGCCGCCGTCGGGTTTTGGCGTGCGCGCCCGCCCCCCCCCCCCCCCCCCGGTTCACGTGCGTTTTCTGCCGTGCCTTTTTGTCACGTCAGATTCCCTGGTCCCTCATTAGGAAACGCTGGCTGCTAACAAGTGAATCATTCGGCACACTGAGGTTAGCCTGTTTGACTTCATCCAATTAGAGCCCTCCGCTCTTATTACACGCAGAAAGAGCCAGCGTGGTCCTTCTATCGGAGTTCTTCTATCGAAGTTATTCTATCGAGTTCTTCTATCGGAGTTCTTCTATCGAAGTTATTCTATCGGAGTTCTTCTATCGAAGTTATTCTATCGAAGTTCTTCTATCGAAGTTCTTCTATCGGAGTTCTTCTATCGAAGTTATTCTATCGGAGTTCTTCTATCGAAGTCTTCTATCGAAGTTCTTCTATCGAAGTTCTTCTATCGAAGTTCTTCTATCGGAGTTCTTCTATCGAAGTTATTCTATCGGAGTTCTTCTATCGAAGTTATTCTATCGAAGTTCTTCTATCGAAGTTCTTCTATCGGAGTTCTTCTATCGAAGTTATTCTATCGAGTTCTTCTATCGAAGTTATTCTATCTGAGTTATTCTATCGAAGTTATTCTATCGAAGTTCT
>CM059326.1:1545454-1673942 GCA_030340685.1 Protosalanx chinensis | reverse complement strand
AAAAGTCTACGAAAGCAAAATAAAAAGCTTGGAAGCATAATAAAAAGGAAAATAAATGGAAAGGAACTAAAAATAGGAGCAGTGGAACGTGATAAAGTAAAGCAGACAAGGCTCTGAACATTCCATGGGAGCGCTCCTTCACATCAACTTGCTTCCCCACAGCGTCTGGTTCGTTAGAACGCTGAGGCCGCCAGCCAGTGAGAAAATGGCGGCTTATTTCGCGTCTTTGATGAGCGATGAAAGGAGGATAAACAAAAACAGCCGTTAACTAGACCCAAGGGGGCGGAGGGATACGCAGGCTCGGCCTGAACCCCAGAAAAGGTGATCGCCACACAGCGGACTCAGCGGACTACATCACTACTGACTGTACAGCACGTCTCAGATGAGACGCTACGCCCCTGTTAGACTGTTCAGAGCCTTGCTTTGTTTTATCTGCTGGAAGAATCTGCAGTGTAGGAGAGGAACTAAAGCAGCGTGAGCTGTCACACACACACACACACCACACACACACTAACACACACACACTTTCCCCCCCAAAAAAACTCAAATCCAACCAATTGACCTGTACATGGAGTTCACAAGTGCCTTAGCAGAGGTAGAACACACTCAATTCAACACATTCCAGTTACCACACACACACACACACACACACTTCCAGGCACCAAATCTCAATCAATCTCACAACTGCTCCACTTGCACGCACACATCATGGCACTAAGATGAAGAGAGTGGAGGATGAAAGAAAAAGCAGTGTGGCAAATAAAAGAAAGAGAGGAAGATGAGAAAGAAAAACAAATAATACAAAAAAGAAAACTAAAAGAAAAAGAGAGAGTTTTAGAGGGGGAGCAAAATGGAGGCCAGCGCAGTCCCTTACCCAGGTTAGTTTTTGTTACTAGTTCGAATACGTACGGGTATTCCCAGTAACTGGGGGTCCACCGGCTGTCTGAAGGGCAGGGACTCGGGGTCCTGGCGGTACAGGGCCTCCAGGGTGGGCATGAGGGCCTGCGCAGCTCCTCAGGCTTGAAGACTGGACGGGAGGGGGGCAGGAAGCATGGAGGGTGGAGAGGGAGCGGTTAGGAGAAGGGACGGAGGAATAGTGTGATGAAGAGAGAAGAGGAGAGAGAAACGAGAGAGAGAGAAACGAGAGGAGAGAGAAACGAGAGGAGAGAGAAACGAGAAGGAGAGAGAAACGAGAGGAGAGAGAGAGAGAGAGAGAGAGAGAGATGGAGGGAGAGAGAGAGAGAGAGAGATGGAGGGAGAGAGAGAGAGAGCAGACTCACTCTTCTTCTTGCTCTGAGCGCTGGTGGGGGGAGCTGTGCGTGCCGGACCCCCCTGACCCCTCCTCTTCCTCCTTGGGCTCGGTCTTGATCTCCGGCTTCCTGTCCTCGCTGGTCGTCCCTGCGGCCGCCCGCTGAGGCGCTGAGGAGGAGGAGGGTGTCCATGGGCTCGCCCTTACAGCCGTCACCTGACGGCTTCTCCTTCTTAATCTGACAACAGAACAAGGCACCGCTGAGGTCAGGAAGTGACAGAGAGGGGGGAGGCAGGGATGGAGGAGGCTGGGATGGGGAGGCAGGGAGGGAGGAGGCAGGGAGGGAGGAGGCAGGGATAAGGTGAGGCAGGGATAAGGGAGGAGGCAGGGATAAGGTGAGGCAGGGGATAAGGGGAGGCAGGTGATAAGGGGAGGCAGGGATAAGGGGAGGCAGGGATAAGGGGAGGCAGGGGAGAAAGGGGAGGCAGGGATAAGGGGAGGCAGGGATAAGGGGAGGCAGGGATGAAGGGGAGGCAGGGATAAGGGGGAGGCAGGGATAAGGTGAGGCAGGGGATAAGGGGAGGCAGGGATAAGGGGAGGCAGGGATAAGGTGAGGCAGGGATATAAGGGGAGGCAGGGATAAGGTGAGGCAGGGATAAGGTGAGGCAGGGATAAGGGGAGGCAGGGATAAGGGGAGGCAGGGGATAAGGTGAGGCAGGGATAAGGGGAGGCAGGGATAAGGTGAGGCAGGGACCCACCTCTGACTTGTCCTCCGTCTTGATGTCGGCCTGCCCCTTGCCCATCTTGCCGGAGGACTTGCCCTCTCCCTGGGACTCAGCATCCTCCTCATCCTGCTGCTTAATGCCCCATCTTAGAGTCTCCCTGGGCGGGGCCGGGGGGGTCGGGCGGGCCAGCTGGGAGGAGGGGGTCCGTGCTGCTGACGGAGGCCGGGGTGGAGGCCTGACCATCAGCTGTGAGAGACGACTTCTGAGATAGCTGGAGAACAAAGAGGGGGGGGGGGGGGGGGGAGAGGAGAGGTGAGGATGGGTGAGAGGGAGCAGGTGCTGGGGGGGGCAGGGACGCCCCTCTACCCCACCCCTACCCCACCTGCGCCGAGCTGCTCAACCCTAGACCAGGAGGGTTACTCACCGGTGTCCGTGGTAACTGAGTTGGCACATGTGCAATTCTGGGTAGGCACCGACTGAGCCTGCCCCGTCTGAGGGCCTCCCGAGGCTCCGCCTCCGTGGGGCTGCTGCTGCTGCTGGATTGGCCTTCTCAGAGTTCATCCCCTGCCCCATTGGCTGCTGCTGTTGCTGGGATTGTTGTTGCTGCTGGGGGGGTGCGAGCTGGGGGAGGTTGGGCGTGTGCGGCTGTGGCGTCTGCGAGCCCGGGCAGCGTGGGCGGAGGTCTGGTGGGGCGTGGGGGTGAGGCTGCGCGCCGGGCGAGGGCGAGTTCTGTCGGATGGGGGGGCAGTGCGGGTGGGAGTTGGGCTGCGAGTTGGAGGACGGGGGCAGGTTGGAGGGGGGCCCTCCACCTACACTGGGGGGGGCCCAGGGAGCCTGGGGGGGCCCCCGGGGCCCGGTGGCCGTGGGAGCCTGGCTGGGCGGCAGGGCTGCTGGCTGGCAGGGGAGGGAGGGGTGGACAGCTGGCTCTGCTGGGGGGACCACACAGGGGAGAGGGAAGTTAACAAAGGCTCAAACACTGGAAACAGTCAGAACCTGAAGCAGACAGCAAGCAGTGTTACCTGCACCAGGCCTCCTTGCTGGCCAGGCTGGTTCATGCCCACTGGACCAGCACCTAGCCCTGGACTGGAGCCAGGGAACTGGCCAGGGAGGGAGGTACTGGTTCTGGAGCTGGTTGACGTTGGGCTGGCCCATCCTTGCAGCAGCCATACCCATCTAGCAGACCGGGAGAGCATGGAGGTATGAAGATCGTCCCAGAGTTCAGGAGGAACGTATTCGTTGAATTTGGTTTTTATAACGAGGACAAAAGAGTAGAAAAGACCTCACCTGATTCAGTGGTGTTCCGAGAGGAAGGGGCGGGGTCGACCTCTGACCTAACGACTGTAGTCCCATCTGACCAAACTGGTTCATCCCTGCTGAGGAGGGAGAGAGAGAGACAGGAGAGAGAGAGAGAGAGAGAGAGAGAGAGAGGAGGAGAGAGAGAGAGAGGAGAGAGAGAGAGAGAGAGAGAGAGAGAGAGGAGAGAGAGAGAGAGAGAGACAGAGAGAGAGAGAGGAGGAGAGAGAGAGAGAGAGAGAAGAGAGAGAGAGAGAGAGAGAGCTGTTCAGTAAAGACCTGGCATTTCATGACATATGTCCGGTTCAATTCATATATAAAGGATTATTGTGTGTTTATGTGCATGTGTGCGTGTGTGTGTAGTGTAGTGTGTGTATATGTGTAGTGTGTGTGTGTGTGTGTGTGTGTGTATATGTGTAGTGTGTGTGTGTGTAGTGTGTATATGTGTAAAGTGTGTGTGTTGTGTGTGTGCACCCTGCAGGGTTCTGCATCCTGTTGCCCAGTTGACCAGGCCCAGTGGTCTCACCATGGAGGGTTCAGCATGCCGGCCCGTCTGAAGGGGGAGGGGGGGGGGGGGGGGGGGGGGGTGGGGGGGGGGAACAAGCGTGTAAAACACCAGCAGAGTCCCTCCTGAGTGTGTCAAAAACACCAGCAGAGTCCCTCCTGAGTGTGTCACACCTGTGTGTGTGGTGTGTGAGTGTGTGTGTGGGAGTGTGGCAGCCTGCTCACTCGGAGGCAGTCCAGGAGCCATGGGGGGGCTGGCCCATCCCCGGAGGCTGCCCCATGCCAGGGGGTTGCCCCATGCCAGGGGGTTGCCCCATCCCGGGGGGCTGGCCCATGCCGGGGGGCTGGCCCATGCTGGGGGGGTCCCTGGGGCAGGCCGGCAGGAGGCAGGCCAGGCTGGCTGGGCATCATGCCCTGCTTCTGCAGCCTCGTCCTCCGCTTCTCCTCAAGCTCCTTCTGGATCTTGTAGATCTTCTCGGCGAGCAGGTGGTAGTACTCCGCCTGGGAGAGAGAGAGGAGAGGGAGGGGAGAGAGGAGGGGAGGAGAGGAAGAGAGAGGAGGAAAGGAGAGGAGAGAAGAGAGGAGGAGAGGGGAGGAGAGGAGGGGAGGAGAGAGGAAGAGAGAAAGGAGGAGAGAGGAGGAGAGGGGAGGAGAGGAGGGGAGGAGAGAGGAGGAGAGGGGAGGAGGAGAGGAAGAGAGGAGGGGAGAGAGGAGGGGAGGAGGAGAGGGGAGGAGAGAGGAAGAGAGGAGGGGAGGAGAGGAAGAGAGGAGGGGAGGAGAGGAGGAGAGAGGAAGAGAGAAAGGAGGAGAGAGGAGGAGAGGGGAGGAGAGGAGGAGAGAGGAAGAGAGAAAGGAGGAGAGAGGAGGAGAGGGGAGGAGGAGAGGAGGAGAGAGGAGGGGAGAGAGGAGGAGAGAGAGAGGAGGAGAGAGGAGGGGAGAGAGGAGGAGAGAGGAGGGGAGAGAGGAGGAGAGAGGAGGGGAGAGAAGAGGAGAGAGGAGGGGAGAGAGGAGGAGAGAGGAGGGGAGAGAGGAGTCGTGTTAGGGAGCTCTTCCCTCTCTCGTTACGACTGCTCCACCTCCATGCGCACGCCACGTCAAGACGTTTGTGTGATTGAGTGTGTGTGTGTTCCTGAGTGTGTGTGAGTGTGTTTGAGTGTGTGTGTTCCTGAGTGTGTGTGAGTGTGTGTGTTCCTGAGTGTGTGTGAGTACAGTATTCTTCCCCTGCAGTAGCCTAACTCGTGGCTGTGTGTGTGTGCGTGGGTCATCCTCACCCTGCTGTTGGCAGACTCGTACATGTCCCCCTCCACCTTCCTGGCGTAGGCCACCAGGTTCTCCATCCTCCGGTCCTTCAGCGCTGCCGGGTCCGGGGTGGGGAAGATGGCCTGGACGCTGCTCACCCAACACACGCACAAACACACAGAGACACATATAAGCCAAGAGGACACAGGTGTCCCCCCTGCCTGCCCTGCCTGGTCTGAGAGGGGGGGGGGGGGGACCTCAGCTGTGCAGCAGAGGTGAGTCTGGCTAGTCTGACTATGACAGGGTTAACTGGACGACACTTCTGATGGTTGTTTCTTGTATCTTTGCCGTGTTTCCGGTTGTGAGGCAACAGGCAGACCGGCCTGTCGTAGATCGCCGTGGCAGCACGTCCGTTCAGATGGGATTCGATTGGTCGTCGATGCGCTCAGCGTTGGTGTGTGTGTGTGTGTGTTTGCAGGGAGGGCGGACTCACAGCTTATGGACCAGGTGGTTCCGCAGGTCCTGGGTGATGTCCTCGTGCCACGACTTCCTCATGCCGGGCGCCGAGGGGGGGGTGGCTGTGGGCATGGAGCCCAGACTGCCCACCCCACTGTCATTCATCAAACTGAAGGGAGGGAGATAGGGGGGAGCGAGGTGGGGGGGGTAGAGGAAGGAAAACAGGAGGGTGGCGAGGGAGAAAAGTAAGAGAGACCTGTGAGTTATGGTGCGAGCTCAAAGCCAAGATAGATAACGGAGATGATGACTAGCTGATTCAAGGTGTGTGTGTGTGTGTGTGTGTGTGTGGGTGCTACCTCTGTGCGTTCATGCTGTTGTGCAGCATAGCGTCTGGGAGGAGGCTGGACTGTTGGTTGGGCTGCGGCACCCCTCCGTTCACACCCATGGGGTTTCCCCCTGGTGGACAAACATGGAACACACCCAGCGGGGTCACCACAGTTCAAACAATCCAGCATTCAGAATCACGCTCCAACTCCACTGCTCACAACATGACTGAAACTCAGGTGAATGTGTAACATTGGTCCTCAAAACCGCGTTGGGTAATCCCAAACATACGGGCAAGGTTGATCGATTCCCGCTCTCGATACCTCGATGACAACATACCGCTTTAAAAGCGACAGCCAGGACCAGCTATCCTAACTCTAACCCAGATTAGGAGCCCCTTTTGGGGGCAGCCAGCGCTGAGCGCGTGGGCATCGAGGCTCGCCCCCACCTGCACACTCACCCATGGCGTTGAGGGACCTCATGCCAGGCTGGCCGGGGAGGCCCTGGTTGGCCATGTTGCCCTGGGGGTGCTGCTGCTGCTGAGGCATCTGGTTGCCCTGGTAGGTGAGGCCCAGGGCTGCGTAGGCCCGCTCGATGGAGCTGGGGTCGATCTGACTGGGGGGGGTTCAGGCTGGGGGTGCTGGGTTGGCCCCCGGGGACGGCTCCCAGGGAGCCCAGGCTGACCCCTGCACTGCTCAGGAGGGCTGTGGGGATAAGACCAGCACTGTCAGACACCTGAAGCTGGAGCCATACAGGAACACTGATGTACTGATCCTGAGGGATTCTGTTGCTTACACGAACACAATAGGTGTCAATAAGTTCACGAATGTTCAATCAAAGTAATAATGCGTTAAAATATACAGGTTTATAAGGCACTAAACAGTAATAAAGCTAACGAAAATTACAATAATATTAACGACTAGTCAATGGTCAAGGTCTGGGAGCACACCTGTTCACCTCCAAACACAGGTCCATACACACACACACACACACACACAGGTCCATACACACACACACACACACACAGGTCCATACACACACACACACACAGGTTCATACACACACACAGGTTCATACACATACACACACACACACAGGTCTGTACACACACACACACACACACACACACACACACACAGGTCCATACACACACACACACACACTCACACAGGTCCGTACACTCACACTGCTGGTTCCTCTTGTCTCCAGCGTTCTTGAGTGGCAGACAGACAGGACAGTCGTGTCGTGTGCAGTTCTTCCAGTGGGAGATGATCTGTCTGGACGAGGCACAGTGGGCCACTGTGGGGGGGGGGGAGAAGGGAGGGAGGGAGGAGTCTGAGTATGAGGACGAGCTGATCACAGCCAATAGGATTGTCCGTTCAACAGCAGGATGCAGGACAGACACAACACTGCCTCTGGAAACAGAGAGCCTCAGCCCAGCAGACTCAGACTGGGCCTGACCTCACTGAGCCAGCAGGAGGAAGAGCAGCGACCGGACTCACCCTGGCAGGACTTCCCAGCCTGGCAGTGGGTCATGTGGTTGAGGACGTTCTTCATGGTTCTGCAGTGGGGCAGGTTACACTGCCTCACCTCCCCGTTGGCCTGCTCCCTCCGCTGGCACTTGTGGGCGTGGAGGAGCAGTACCAGCTGCTGCTGGATCAGCTTGCGCTTCTCCGGGTCGGCTGTGGGGGGCGCCGACCCTGGGCCCGTTCCCACGGCGCCGAGGCCAGCCTGGGCCCCGGCCACGCCCGCCGCTCCGCCCACACCTCCGAGGCCCGAGGGCTGCTGGGAGGCCTGGAGAAGGAGAAGGGGTTAACGTGATTCGACGAGGGGCCTAGTTCTCACTGGATGGATGGAAGAGTGAGTGAGTGAACGGATGGATGGATGGAAGAGTGAGTGAATGGATGGATAGAAGAGTGAGTGAATGGATGGATGGAAGAGTGAGTGAGTGAATGGATGGATGGAAGAGTGAGTGAATGGATGGATGGAAGAGTGAGTGAGTGAATGGATGGATGGGCGAGTGAAGGCTGAGGCTTCATTTTGGCAGGCAGGACAAGTGTGTTACACTTGCTGGAGAAAATTTAAAACATTCTCAGTGACCTCTGCCTTGTAGAATTAAGAATGGACCGTCAGGACTGGATAACATTTATTTATTATTCTTTATCATTATCATTCTTTAACTAGAGAACAGATATACGGTGCATTAAGTGAGAGGGGCTCTATAAGGTTTCTCCAGATGTTCGTATTTAAAATTAGCACCAATCTGATGAGCTCTGGCATGACCTCCATATTACCCTGCATTCAACAGGAAGTTTAGTCGAGTCAATACATCAGCGTTGCCAAATTGGAAGCGACAGAAGTTCTAAAACAAGTATTTGGTATCTGGTATGCGGGTACATTTTCAAACTGACAGGCCAGATGGGAAACTGGCCTCTCTTCCGTCTCTCGCCTTCTCAGAAGACGCACGAGGAGAGAAATGTGACAAAGACAGCCAAGAGTGTGTCTCCTACCATGCCAGCCATGCCCTGTCCCCCAGGAGTCTTCTTGTCCAGGCTGAACTGGGCCAGGCTGTTGGGCAGGCCGGCCTTGTTCTGGAGCTGCGGGCCCAGCCCGGCGCCCCCCAGCCCCTGGGCCCCCGCCTGGCCGTACGGACCACCATAGGGGCCAGCGTTAGCCATCATATTCATCTGAGGGAGGGGGGGAGGGAGGGAGGAGAGAGGGGAGAACCATAGTCAGTTTCCAGGCCCATTGAAGTGAGCTCAGAGGTTGTAAGTATGACATGCAAGTACAGGAGCACATGCTCAACAGAGCCCTCTGAGTTCAGGTCCTTCCATCTCCATTACAGAATCTCCCCTCCTGGAGGGTTGCTAACATCACCTGCGTTACATCTCTATCGCTGCACCGACGAGGCAGTATTTCCATTTAATTACGTACCACTCACCTTACCAGTGTCAATAAGTAGGTGACATTTGAACATATTTGCCTTGAACGTCGAGGCAAAGTCAACAGGAACCTTATCGCAAATTTGCCTGTGTCAACGTGATAGCTGGAGAGCAGCAGGAGGGCAGCAGGAGGGCAGCAGGAGAGCGCTGTCGGACACACGCTCGGTTCTGCTTCACGGAGGACCAGGTTCCTCATGCTTAACGGCAGCCTACTCTTTCAAACCAGACTCTTGCCTAACAGACACAACCTGCCTATGAAGTACCAAATGAAACACGCCTGTACGAAGCGTGACGAGCAGAAATGTCAAGGAATCTTTCCGTCACGGCCAATGAGGCCCAAGCGATGACGTGTGCATGTGCACCCCTTCATGTCTTACCTTGTTCAGCGCTCCGGGTTGCTGTGACCTCATCTGAGGCCCCGCCCCCATCGGCTGCCCCGCCAGCGTCTCAGCCAGCATGTTGCTGTTGCCGCCCATCCCCGAGTTGCCCGGGTAACCCATGCGGGGAGACCCGTTCATCACTTGTCCTCCCATCATGCCTTGCTGGGGCTGCCCATTGGGGCCCTTCTGGGGCCCCATCATGGCTGCCCGGTTAAGTCCGCCCACCATGCCCACCTGCTGCATCAGTCCTGCCTGCTGGGGCCCCGGGTGTTGCTGGCCCTGCTGGCCCCCAGGCGAGGAATTCATCCCCCCCATCATACCCATGGAGGCCCCGCCTCCCCCCGGGCTGTTGGTGGCGCCCTGCTGGGCCGGCGCTCCGGCTCGGAGGAGCTCCGACAACTGTTTGTGTTTGGCAGCGGCATCCTGGCCGCCTCCCATGCCAACGCTGACCCCGCCCCCGAGGCTGGTGTGCAGCTGGTTGAGGTCGCCCCCGTTGACCAGGCCCAGGTCCGAGGAGTTGATGAGCTCGTCGGGGAGGTCGTGCTCCAGGTCGAAGAGTGAACCGAAATCTGAGAAGGGGGGGGGGGGGGGGGAGACAGAGAGGACATCACACCACAGTCACAGAAGCCTCCTCCAGCCTCCTGAGCTGAACTGATGTTTCACACAACTGTTGATTCTAAACAGTTACAAGTGCACCAATCGTAAATAGCATGATATTGGATAGCAGTGTAAAACAAACATGATTAACAGTCACAGTAAAGGACCGATCCCTCAGCCCCCCAAATACAGCATGTGTAGGTTATACTGAGCAGGTCTGCACCCAGCAGAAGACTCTGTCAAACAGCAGTAATATACAGCCAGGGAGGCTGCGGCTTGGCCCAGCGCTCAGCACTCAGAAGAAGATTGTGGTTTGAGGCGAAGCCAAAACACAGACAGGAGATGTGGTAGGATCCCAGTGAGAAGCCACAGGCAGGTAAATAGTGACCGGGCAGGTGTGCTGAGCAGCGCACACACGGACCAGGACCTGACACTACACCCCCACGTTCCAGGAATAGAACTCTTATTTTATGTTCTCTCTCTCTCTCTCCTTGTCTGTTTTGGAATTACGTATGAAGCAGAACTGTTCTGTCAAAAATGCATCCTCTTAACTTTCTTCTCTAACGTGATTATAGCAGGCAGCAGTTGGCAGCAGTTGGTCCCTTGTCTTGAAATACGTTTCCCACTTTCCCACCATTACCTATGGGACAGCTAGAACGGACCTAACAAATCCACACCCCAAAAGAAGGGTTTCAACAGTCACTGAGTGACTAGAGTTTCTGAGCAAATAGTCTTACTTTAAATCAGATATACTGACTTGATGGAAGCTCGGATAGTAATACACTGTGTCTGTACATATCACAGTCACCTGTTATCTTAAAGCTGAGGTTATATCTGCCACAAGTCAAGAGGGGCGCAATAGTCAGACAAAAGCAATAAAGAGCCATATTGAAGGCTACCAAGCTGACAGAATCAATAAAGTCTATATAAAAGAAATAGAAATAAACGACATCCAGGATGGCTAAATCTCCATATCAGTTGATCTGCTGTGTTGTTGCAGCAGATGTGACCATTACAATGTTGGTGATATTTCAGTCCTTTGACAATGAGGGGCTCAACTTCAGACACACAAAGTAACCAGAGCCTAAAGATCCTGGGTTATTTAGATAAATTAGGCATTTAATACACTTTACACTACTAAATTTACTGCATGTGTAAAGTCAGATTATGAATCCATCATTGATGAACCATCCCTGATTCTGCCCAGATTCCGTTATCTTTCAGATTTGCCTTTTAAACCCCTTTAAAGAGGCTTTTAAGTGTGTCATTGTCGCATTTCACACGAAAAAACAAAATGTCTCGTCTGAAAACAATATAACCTAAACCCTGATATTATCTCATTAATGTGTCTAACTTGGCTAACATTAGCTGCTAACCTGATCTGACACTGAACATGTCCCATTGTTCCACTAAACTGACTTTTCTACAGGCTGACCACAGTCAAACTGACCAAATTCAGCACATTAAAACACATTAAAACACCGTATCCATGTCCTATCTGCGAGATAACTAACTTATATAGTCATACTTTCACAGTTATAAGTCATTTAGTACAACAATAACAAAGATTAACAATGATTTATCCTGATTTATCCGTCATGTTTAGCTTAGCTAGCTGACTGATTTTAAGCTATGTGGACCAGCTCAAAGAATACACAAGGTATTTCAATAAAAACATGCATCTAGTTTGACATTAAGTACATTAATAGTATATTTTAGCAGATATAAATGAGATATATTCACCGTTTCCATCGCTTGCAGACACAGACAGAGCCGGGGAGGACAGTTTAGGCCTCTTAGCTGAAGGCGGGCCGGACTCCACAACATTATCGGCCATATTTTGTCCACGAATTAACCCGATTTTCTGTTAGATCCACAAAGGATAAAACTATTTCCCTTGTAAAAGTGTCCTTCTGATACCTTTTTAAACCTTTTGAAACCTCCGTTAAATGTTTTAGTTTCTTCCCCCACCGTTTGGGGACGGTAGGGGGGGAAGAAGGAAGGCTGGGTTCAACTCTTCCTTTCAGTCTGGATTTATCCTCCTCTGGATCTGATCAGTCCTCCTCCTTTATAGATCCTTTATATATTTGGGTTCCTTTATAGATTTTCTCTGTGAAAAAGAAGATGAAAGTGTCCGAAACAACCTCATGTAGCCTCTTCGGTTTGTCCCAAATCGTCCCAGGATCTGTCCTCCATGGTGGCATCAGTCTTTTCCGCCATGATCGGCGGATAAATTCACTGTTTTAATTCTTATTCTGCTCAGATAAGGTCAAAAAGGGGTAAATAAATATAAATATTGGGATCTGATGATGGACCGTAGTCCAAATGTTCCCCTGGTCGTAACTTTGGGGAGGGGGGGGGTCTCATGCAACAGTTATGAGAGCCCCAAAAATGGATAAATCTTCCACTTGGTCTGGATTTCCATTGCAGTCAATGCAATTTGTTCCCAGCATCACCACAAACCAGGTGGGTCAACTGGTGGGATGTTAAATGGTCCAGCTTTAGTGGCTGACACTGGTTTCAAGTGCATTTAATACATGCAAGGAGACCATTTAACCCTGCAAAGAACCACATACAGTGTTTTATCCACAGATGATCAGCATCTAATACAGTTCTGCAGATAAAAGCATAACCAAGTTCCCATTCACTTGCAATTAAATTGGTCTCAGAAAAAGAGTTTTTCTATTGGAAATGTCGAATTGCATGCATCATAACTTTCTCTTACGGATGTTCTTGCAAGACTACATCATGCAATTTGATGTTCGTTCGTCACTTGCAACGCAGAAGTCAAAAAATAAAGGACTTCGTATTGCACACTTGGATGCTGCTGCACCCCTTTGCAGGAATATGCCAATTGCAGCCAGTTGGGTTGAAAATGGTTGCAAAAAAAATATCCGGAACAATTGAGTTTTCACATTCGGTCTGATGGCCAAAATATTTGCTTTTTCCAACGCTTAGGAGGATCTTCTGTTAACGAAATTGTTTCAGAAATCACAGTTTTCCTCCCAATCAATGGCCGATCAGATTGATCCAATTAGTTTTATTCATCAGAGGAAGGTCCATCAGGGATACTTCAAAGAAATGCCACTGATTTCACTGCAATCAGAAAAACACCTTTTGATTACAAAAACATGAAAAAGGTTGATAAAATATCTAAAGAATCTGCGTTTTCTGATTTTTCTTTCCATGCAACTGAAGGAGAAAAATAAAAATCTCAACCAAGAACGGGGAATAAAGATGAGAGAAAAGGGGGGGTCGCTATAATATTGTGTCTATTTCAGAAGTGGGAAGCTTCGTCTGATAATGAGAGCAACACCCCCTAAATATTTGGGGTCCACAAAATCCTTTCATTGAGTCTTTGTGATGGAGAATTGCCCCCCTTCGCGTTTTACCCCTGGAAATTTCTCTCCTTTTCTTAAAAATAAGGCTTTTTGCCCCTTTTTTATTTTTCTTTAATGCCTACGGGCAATTTATCACTACTGATATATTTGCCGACATTTTCCTTTTGCGGTGATTTTGCTCATCATGGTTTTTCATTTTCCATTTTTTCTTCCTTTTCGCAGGTTTTTCTTCGTTATATGACCCTCTTCCTCTTCCTCTCCGTCCTCCTTCCTTGGGATTTTCAAAGAGAATTTCCTTTTTTTTTCTCCCTCACAGCCTCGTTTGTCTTCACTAGTTATCACAGATTTTAATACTTTTATCCCTGTTTTTACGCTCCGACACGACACCGCCACTCATTCACCAGGCGGCTCCCGGACTGACAGTTTATCGGTGCTGAAGTCGCTCTTCCTCGGTCTCTTCCTCGGTCTCTCCTGCCTCTTTCGGTCTGTCCGCACAAACAAAATGGCGGCTTGTTGTTTCTAGTCCTCTGATACGGGGGGAGGGTTGGAGGTACAGCAACATTAGGCGTGAAGGGGGGGTTGGTGTGCTCGGTATTGCCCGGATAGTACTTTCGTATTCTCTCGGAGTTGCACTACCCCCTTTATGATCTGTAGGGGACAGTCGTGTTCCGCCTCGCGCACCATCATGGGGGGGACTTGGGACGAGGGCTCTGCGCACGTGACTCCCCAAGCATTTACCCTCCGTAACAAACATTGTCAATGTGGATTTTAACTCTGTTAATCCAACACGCTAATATGATTTCCCTTCACGATGCTGCCTCATATTGTACAAACTAACCGTCTGTAGGGTTAAATCATAACTGGAACGAAACGATCAAATAGTCATCTTTACTAACTAGGCAAAAGCAAGCAGCCATTATCATTCGCTGGATGTTTTTCATTGAACCTGTAAAATTTGATTTTATTGCGGGAGCAAAAAAAGAGAGAAGAAAAATAAGTGGTTTGTCGTATTTCTCTTAAAGATAGTGTGATGAAAACCTGAACATGCATACCAATTGAGCAAAGACACATCATAAAGGTGCTTTCATTTAGACTTCAAAAGGAAGGAGTTTCAGGTTTGTTTTTGATTCACATTGGCTCCTAGTCACCCATTAAGAAACACCCTCCCAACTAGCCCACAGATGAATCCAGTGTCCTTCCAAGTTCCCTCCATCAGCTCTGGGTACAAGCACCCTCCACCTCCGAGATGGTTTTGGGAGCGCCAGCGGACAGAATCAGAGGTCCTCCTTCCTCTCTTATCACGACATCGTCTTCGATCCTCACCCCAAGCCCTCGGAACCTCTCCGGGACCTGGTCATCATCTTCACAGATGTACAGCCCTGGTAGACATGGAGGACAGAGGATAGGAGACATTTGATGGATATGCTAGAAAATGCTAGAAAGCGCTAGAAAAGTCCTATTGGACATGCATTGCTAGAAAATGCTAGAAAAATCCTATTGGATGTGCACTGCTAGAAAAATCCTATTGGGTGTGCACTGCTAGAAAAATCCTATTGGGTGTGCACTGCTAGAAAATGCTAGAAAACTCCTATTGGGTGTGTCCTGCTAGAAGATTCTAGAAAATTCTAGAAAGATCCTATTGGATGTGGCTTGAGGTAAGAGACTGTGTGGTTAAATGTCTTGGTCATGCACAGGCTTACCTGGTTCAATCGTGATAGCCATGCCTGGCTTGAGAGGCTGGGAGCGAGACAGCTCATGGGTATCATGCACATCCATGCCCAGGTAGTGGCCAACGTGATGGGGGCAGAACTTTTTAGCAGCCTGGGGAGGGGAATCCAAAGATGGAAGCTGTCATACGTTCTTTATGAATTCTCTAATAACTTCCAAAAGGCATCATGGCTTTCCTTGTGTGGGTTAGGAGACCTACTCGTGTGAAATGGGACAAAAAAAAAGCCTTACTGTAGCATTTGAGTTGAACTGCTACAGCAGTGACTTTGTTATAGGTAGTACACTAGGACATTGTGCTTCAAGAATGGTGTAATTAGCTCACTATTTCATCGTTTAAATTGTCCAAAAGAACGTAGTCATTTCCTGACCACAGACCATTGGAAGAGTCTAAATAAACACTCGACAGTCTAAGCTCCTAGATTTCTTCTTCTAAGATACGCTAGCTGTAAGTGTTTTTAAAGTGTTCTGATTTCTTTATTTACCCTTTCATTACACTCATGTTACATCAATAAAACGCTATATTTTAGCTTGAAAACCATGAGTTACCTTCCGTTTATTATGATAAATCTGCATCAGGAGATTTACATGGCTCTTTGCAACAACAACAAAAATCACGGTTAATTGAGTTTTTATCGTTTCCTACTTGAAATCAGTAAGGTCTATATTGACTCTGCTGCTCTCCCCTACCACTGCTGTGTTAATCTGAGAAGGCAGAGATCTCAAGTCGTTAAATGATCATTGGTTAAGTCGTTAAAGTGAACCAGCAGCCATCATTTGGTAGAGATAGATAAGGAGAGTCACTGCTTTAGTCTCTTCTCCTCCTTAACTTGATTTGGGGTTTTTCTCAACTCTCAACTCAAGTCTCCCAGTGGGAGTATGAACCACTCCCATCAGCCAATCACACCACGACTATGGGGTATTTGGGTTAAAGTTACTAAAGTATCAGTCTAGACTCCGTCCCTCTAATTAAACCAAAACTGAGTTCTAAACTTGATATCCGTCTGCGTTTGGGAAAACGTTTCCTCAGCCTACCTTTAGAGCATCAGCATCAGAGGTGGAGGACGGGACGAGGCCCAGCCTCCGCAGCTGGCGCCCTAGCAGGGCCAGCATGGTGCTGTAGATGTGGTCCAAGCTGACCCCCGGAGAGCACAGAGACAGGCACGTTCTCTGCACCTCCAGCACCGCCTCGTACAGCTCTGCCTGGGCGGGGCTGAACCTGGGGGGTCCGGAGGGCAGAGGAAGGGCAGAGGAGGGGGAGAGGGGCGACACACGGAAAGGTGAAAATGGAAGACAGTGGGAGGTTCGTCGATTTTCAGCACCCGTCGTTTCGGACTTGTGAAAACCCTACTTACTTTCCATTCACGGGCCAGGTTCGAGTGACGTCACTGACATAACCAAAATATTCACATCCTCCATCCAGTAGAACCATTTCTCCAGCCTGAAAGAACACACATTTGGGTTGGCAAGTACCATGAACACTGCTGAGAAATATCGCTGGATGTGATCCCACCAGCATTTAAGTCTTCCAAAATGTCAAATTTTATGTGGTACGCATCTCATTATGTGTCATTCGCTGCTGTGATGGATGATATCTGTTGCATTGTACTTGTTGCTTCACTGTCCTATTATCAGAACGATGCTGTAGTATTGTATGTTATTATTGTAGTCAACTGACAGTTCCTTGGCACTAATCACTGAGACACTGTTGGAGCTGTGATCTTCTGGTGCTAAATTATCTCCGCTCCCTGTACACACTATTTGTCATTGTGGATTAAAACGCTCCCTTTGAATACATAAAAACAACAAGAAAGTCTGGTTTCCGCTCTGGTGAGATCCTTTGCTAAAAGAAACAGAATAATGGAGTCACCTTGACCATCTGGTTGTTGTTTATGTAATGAAGTGTGTTCGCTCTGTTTCCACCGGCAACTACAGGAGGATACGCCAGGAAGTTAGCTCCATGGGCACGGCACTCGAAGTCAAACTGCCACCAGAAGGAAACGGAAACAAAACGAAGAGTTTTTAAACACATTTTTGAACATTTCGTTTCCAAAACTTGAACACTTTCTCTGTGACGAGCAGAGCTGCTGGACTGAAGGCATGCGCCTCACCTTAGCGTACAGCAAGGCTTCATCAATGTCCCCGTGACAAATGCCCATCGTCTTCCTGAAGGCCTGGACAGAACAGGGTTCTCCTTAAGTAGCTTCATCACTTCTCATATTTACACTTTCAAATATCTCAATTACGATGATTCAATTATCAACAATTGAAATTGTTTCAAGACAATGGGACCCCATGGACAGGGCTGTGTATATACACCCCCCCCCGTACTATATATACCCATTCCACTTTGTACCTATCTTATTTGTACTTCCATGTTATTTGTATAATTTGTATTATGTGTATAATTTGTATTATTTGTCATTTGTATCATATTTGTAGTGTATTTTACATTGTATTTATTTTTTATTCGTATGCCACATATATGTTCTATGTTTGCTCCTTTCTGCCACAGTGAATTCTATGTGTTAATCTTGCATAGCGAATAAACCCCCATTCTGATTCTGATTCCTTGTTGAGCCAAATCCCAGTTACCTGTGCTGTGATGCAGCCAGCCTCCATCATTAGGGCCACCTCTGCGGGGCTCTTCACTGCCCTGAGGGAGTGTGTGAGGGGCCGGAGGGAGCGCACCATTGGCCCCCCCTCCAGCAGGGGCCTGACGTGGCTCTGATGAAGCCCAGGGTGACAGGGCTGGGAGCCATCGTACCACACAGTGCTGCCTGAAAGAGACACAGGATGGAGGGAGAAGTTAGCAGCAACGCCCCACAGACAGCGTTTTCCACGAAAGAATCGGAATCAGAAACTATTTTATTTGCCATGTAAATTTGCATGTACACCGAATTAGGATTCCACAAGTAATCGTGCCATAACTGTGTTCGGGGTCTATCACGTTGCTATGCTCATGGACCGATGGTTTTTTGTAAAAGCTCTCTCTTGTAAGCCGCTTTGGATAAAAGCGTCTGCTAAATGAATAAATGTAAATGTAAATAATAATTTGAGTGCTTTCAACCAGTGCAGGACGAACTTCTATGAATATGAGGCTCCTTTGGTGGACCAAACTGTGACTTGTTCTCTATAGATCTAAAGAATGAGGAGATAGATCAGAGGCAGTCCTCCATGGCTTTCACACACCTTTGAGGCTCTTCAGGATCAGGCCCAGCTCCTCAGTACTGTGGACCCTCTCTATTCCCGTCAGTGCCCGCGCCCCGTCCTTCCCTGATCTGGGTCCGTCCCACAACTCCCGGGCCGGGTCCCTCCGGGGCACAAAGAGGATGGCCTGATCTGGACGCCCGCTCCCACACAGGACCAGAGCGCTGTCAGGCTCCATGATGCCTGTGAGGTAGAGGAAGTCCTGGTTCTGGTGGAAGGGGTAAGGGATGTCGTTGGTCATGTAGCGGGTGGGGTGGGAGAGGAGCACCACCACGTGAGAGCCGGAGGAGGCATCGGGTCCCAGACGATCGGCCTGGACCTGGATGAGCGAGGCCAGCTTGTGTCTGCGCAACTCATACTCTGTCTGGGTCAAGCCTGGGGTCACCTCACCTAGGACAGGGATGGAAACAGGAAGCAGTGTAATACTGACAGGATGGGAAGAAGAGCCATGGATATGGAACAGTGAGTTTTGATTTCATGTCCAGCGATGACCAGTGCAGCCTCTCCCATCTTGGTGCTGTGCGTAGGATACCAAGTACTGATGAGGCACCAAATATAGCCCAAGAAGAATCCTGTCATAATAACGATGATACCATAATGATTTTAGTGTAGAAATATTAGGCACTTTATCTCTGGGTGGCAGGCATCAAGGAATTATGCTTAAGGCACCTCAATGGCTGCAGCAGAAGCAGCACTGATGATTCATACTGAACACTTACCATGTTTGATAAGGTGTGGATGTGTGAATGGGCTCGGTTGGCCGAGGTATCTTGGTGGAACCTTTTTCTTCGTCCAACCTCCAGGTTTGACAGACACATGTCTACATGGACACCGGAGCCACCCTACAGACAAGTGTCTTCTAGTTAGCAGATGATTTCAAGGTTATTACTGAATGATTAAGGCTGCTGACAAGTCGTGGTTCAGGATTTCTACTGAATTACACATCAAGTAGCACAGAGAAGTCATATTTGGCACACGGAGGACATGTCCTTGTAGTGTCGTACAATGTCAGGTCTTATACAAAACATATGACCGACCTGCATAAGATATTTACGTACTGACGACGAAGGCTTTTGCCAACAAGTTATTTGCTAGATAATCTTTTTGGGATACGAATTCAAAATACAGAACCCAAAAACAACAAGATCAGGCCTAACCTCGAGTCAGATTAGAAGATGAAAGCAATTGAACAGACGGCCTGGTGAGAATATTAGATAAGGGCAACATTGCTGTAGGTCAGTATGAACATCAGCGACCGTGAAGTTCCACCATGTCTGCTTTATTCCACCTCCTTGGCCTGTTCTGATTGCGGCTGTGTTACATGAAGATAAATTACACTGTATCATTTACGCTTCTGATCAAAAAAACGTGAGATGTAACCGCGCTGTGAATGTCTACATGTTGAAACCAACGTGACAGCTGAAGGATTTCTATCGATCAAACTGAACTGAGATCAGCCCTAAGGGAAGGCAGCGGCGGACCTCCCCTTTAAGACCTGCACTGAGATCAGCCTTATGGGAGGGAGCAGATGGACCTCCCCTTTAAGACCTGCATCGCCATTGGTGGAAATCTTAAATGTGGGCTTTGTAATTGGACAGAACTTATATGACATAATTTGTTTGCGACTGAAGAACGACAGGACCTCCTCGCTGTTCTGATGATTGCGGTTTGTTTTAGTTCCATTTAAAGCCTGAGTAAAAATTACCGGAGCAGCACCAGAGCACGCGCACCGCCTCTTCACCTGCTTACCATTGAAGATTTCACTACTCGCACAGGTAACGAACCAAATTATATTCTCCAGTGTAATTCACGCGATGGGTCCATAGTTGAGTATTCGTATTCTTTTGTTGCTTTAGAACAATCACGAGGCACGAGGCTAGATAGCGAACGTCTGTTCGAAGCTAACAGCTAAGATTCTAGAACCTTCCAGCTCGCCAGTGTTCCAAACTGGAATCTGCCTCGAGCTCATGCCCGAGCCCTGCGCGAAGCTTTAGGTCTCCATTGATCCCATGTGTTGTGATTTCTGCAGCATCGCTGCTGCTGAGTAGCTCATTTGTTTGCTAGCTAACTAGCCCACATCGGCTCAGATTAGCTCTGCGGGCTAAAGCTAACGAGCCTAACTATTTAACCATAAGTCACGCTAGCTAGCTAGTAACATTTCACAATTGTGGTTTATGTGTTCCTGTCTTTAGTGCGTTGAGGTGGACCTGAGAGACCAGAATGGACTCCCGGAAAGTGGCAGAACTGAAGTCTTTTGTGCAACTATGCGGTTCAAATCCATCCATATTGCACCTGCCAGAACTGGGCTTCTTTCGGGCCTGGTTAAAGGGGTCAGTAATCGCATTATGCTTTAGCGAACATTGACAAGTTGCATTTTGAACATGGTTCGATGGATCAATTTAAAGTTGTTTGTTTCCATGTAAAAAAAACATCTTGCCGCAGTCACGCCCACCAACATTCACCCTGGTCCACAGTGCTTTAGATGTGGGTAGTGGGACTGTAACTAAATACATGTCCGTGGCCGATAACGCAACCAAACACCGCGTATCAGCGTGTATAATGATCGTTTTAACTGTTTCAGAATGGGAGCCAATATTCCACTAGCGCCCAAAACTGAGTCTTCATGTAAGGTGAGGAACGGCACCAAGTCTAGAAACTCCTTCTTAACCATTTAGTGAAATCGAAACAGTCACGGGTGTTATATTATGCATTGTAATGGCTGTAAGTGTTTCAGGAGATGCACTGCTGACAGCAGCTGTTCTCTTGACTCCTCCCCTTCCTCTCTGACAGGGTGGTTGCCCATGCGGCCCTTCCACCAAATCTTCTTCTGCTGAGACCAACATGTTCTCTGAGAGTGAGGAGAGTGATCTAGGTACCTACACAACAGTCACTATGGTAGAAAAGGTTCCAGAAGTAGTCATCTGGGGACCGTTTTCAAAAAAAAGGCCTTTCGACTCGCATCCAGGCGTTACGATCTCAACGTTTGAGAATGACGCCTGGATCTGAATCGAAATGTCTTGGATTTCGAAAACCGTGTGTCCAGATGACGACCTCTAAAACCTTTTCTACAGGGGAACACTCCTGGACAAATACGGGTCTAAACCAACTCGACAGTCACTATGCAAATAACAGTAATCATGCCAAATGTGCTCAGCATTGTTCACCGTTCAGTCAACTGCTGAGCATGGGTTGAGCAACTCTTACAATGCCTTCCTTTCCTGGGGAATTACCATGTCAAACTCTGACTTGGATACATACCACATGCTCTAAGTACATATTAATCCCCAACACAGCATTTTTTTCCGCTTAAGAGATCGACAACGAGGGGGTGATTGAGCCAGACACAGACGAACCCCAGGAGATGGGAGACTTTGAGAACCTGGAGGTGAGGACATGCTGGGGAATCTCCACTCCCAACAATGCATGAAGAACACCTGTGCCTTTGTCTTTTTAAGAAGACATTCTAGATCATCGTGTTCCTTTTCTCTTTCAGGTCACAGAGGAGATGATGGATCAGGCCAATGAGAAAAAGACAGAGGCCATCGATGCATTAGGAGAGGGTAGGTAGTAGGGTTGTGTACTGAAACCCACTGCTAATAGGGCACCGGCACCCATGTGACTGGTATGTACTGGACCGAATCAGAACCCATGTTTCAGTGCCTCATTTTGGTGCCTCTTAAATGCCTGAGTTGGTGATTGAAATATTTCCCCCCTGGTGCTCCTAAACGGATGTAAGAAGCATCATCATGATGCACATGACTGCTAGTTAAATTCTAGTCAGCTGTATTCATGTGGTGTCAGAATAATCAGGCAAGGAATCTCAAGACAGATTCAAACAAATGCAAGTTGGAACACGAAAAGTAATAGTAGCATAGCAGACGACTGGGATTTTAAAAATCATATTAAAAATAAGTTATTTTAATGTCACCCATCATTGTTTTTTGTGCTTTTTTTTCTTTCCGTTAAGTATCAGTTTAGGCACCAAAACCGTGTTTTAAAAGCCTCATTTTGGCACTGGTTACCTTAAAACACGAACAATTCCCAAACCTTGTAGGTTGGCTCATCAGCAGTTTTTCTTCAAAAGTAAATGTTTCCTTTCATTTTCCTCTTAACTCTAGGTGATCTGAAGAAAGCTCTGGACCTTTTCACTGAAGCCATCAAGCTCAACCCCTGTTTAGCCATCCTGTACGCCAAGAGAGCCAGGTGAGTTTCCAAGCTTCAGAACAAGCTGGAACAACGAGATCCCCCCCAAAGACAGCTTCACATCTATCAAGTCTTATCTAAATACATCAAGTGTAGTTTGGGAGAGTGTCATGCAGTGCCTCTGCAGTGCTGTAACCCTGGACACACCACTGGACTTGAGCCGCATGATACTAACCAATCCCTGCTTCCTCAACAGCGTCTACATCCGGATGAAGAAGCCCAACGCAGCCAAGAGAGACTGTGACCGAGCCATCAGCATCAACCCAGACTCTGCACAGCCCTATAAGTGGAGGGGCAAGGCTCACAAGTAGGCTGCTGGACACATCACACCACATCCTGATAGCTATCAGCATGGCATAGGGTTTGGAAAGTCCAATCAAATCAAATGACAGCCTGTTTGAAAAGCCATGTCACAGAGGGCTTCACATACACCCAACCAACACAACCAAGCTCAACCTTCAAGGAAGACGAGTGGGGAATCCTCCTTAAAGTCCTGAAGTTTGGACATTTTGTACCCAAGCCTCAGTGAAAAGGGGAAATAGGAACTCGTGTTCCATCCTAAACCTTTGGTTGACTGGTTCCTCCCGTTCTGTGCGTCAGGTTGCTTGGGAACTGGGAGGAAGCCGCGAAGGACCTGGCCATAGCCTGCAAGCTGGACTACGATGAAGATGCCAGTGCCATGCTGAAGGAGGTCCAGCCCAAGGTACTCCAAACTGTCACTGTTACAGGGATGGAGATGCTGCGGGTGGCTTCAGATGTGGTTACCTGGTGATGCTGCGCTTAAACGCAGGCATTCCCTTTACTAGGATGGTTAAAACTGCGATCCAGTGCTAACGTCTGATTCTAAACTCCTGCTGTTTTCCACACACGAGCTGTTTGTCGACACAGAGCCCCTGCAAATCCAGATGTGGAATCTCTCCTCCCGGCTTTCGTTCTCACTGCTTGGCTTTCCTCCCCTCCCCCAGGCGAATAAAATCATCGAGCACCGCCGCAAATACCAGCGCAAGAGGGACGAGCGTGAGCTCCGGGAGAAGAAGGAGAGGATCAAGAAGGCCAAAGAGGAGCATGAGAGAGCCCAGAGGGTGAGCGGGAACCACAACACCACCACCATCATGATCATCACCACCATCATGATCATCACCACCATCATGATCATCACCACCATCATGATCATCACCACCATCATGATCATCACCACCATCATGATCATCACCACCATCATGATCATCACCACCATCATGATCATCACCACCATCATGATCATCACCACCATCAGTAGTGCATCAAATCATCTGGCTTGATTCTCTCCTGTGTTTCCTTCCCTTCCAGGAGGAGGAGGCCAGACAAGAAGCCGGAGGGGGCATGCCTGGTGGGTTCCCAGGGGGAATGCCTGGAGGGTTCCCAGGGGGCATGCCCGGAGGATTCCCAGGTGAGGAAGAGGGTGGGGGGGCCCCCCATATGATGATATCCCACATGAATAGCTACCACATCCTCCCCCGTTTCACTGTAGATTGTTGTGTTGGGGGGGTTAATTGAGTTGTGGTTTCTCTTGACTTCAAGGTGGTGCCGGTGGCTTCGGGGGTGGAGCTTCTCCGTTCGGGATGCCAGGAATCGGCGAGCTCTTCAATGACCCGGAAGTGCTGAACGCCATGAAGGTAAAGGGACACGAGTGGGGGGGGGGGGGGCGTTAACCAGGGGTTTCTGTATTAGGTTAAACCTGAAGTTTAACCTTGTTGATGCCAAATCTTTGATTTGTAATATAGGCCCCCTGGTGCCTTGGTTGCTCAGTAGATCTGAAACCACAGTTTGAGGGGTGTTTATGTCTGTCTGCATATCTAAACTGTGTGACATCATCCAGGACCCTGAGGTGATGGCAGCCTTCCAGGACGTGGCTCAGAACCCAGCCAACATTGCCAAGTACCAGGGCAACCCCAAAGTCATGGCTCTCATCACCAAGCTGAGCTCCAAGTTTGGAGGACCACAGCCATAAACTGGTGAAGACAGGAGAGCAGAACATTTTGGGTTGGGTTTATTTTTTGTGGGGGGGGGGGGGGGGGGGGGTTCAGTAAAGGAAATTGGTGAGTTTGAAGTGGAAGTGAACCTGCAGCGCTAACAAGCATCTACGAGTTTTCCCACTTTGTCTAAGTCTAATGGGGGAGGTAGGCAGATTAGTATGAGATGATGTGTGTGAGTGGGGGGCGGGGCTTAAGAGAGGCATGCCGCAAGTTTTACTCTAGCCACAAGGGTTTGGGAGGGCCAACAGCAGACAAAATCATAATGTTCTTAAATCGGGGGCCAGCCATTTTATGACGATTTGCATTTAGTGGTTTGGCGAAAAACCTGCTTAATGGTTGTGGAATGGGAAGTTAGGTCTGTTGGAGCCTTATCATATAGAATCCCTTTCAATCTCCACAACCAGCTCATTTTAGGGCTGTGCTTACATATAGTTGATGTACCTAATAACCTCAGTCTGGAAAAATCACACTGAACCTCTAACTTCAAAGCTACCAGCCAATTTCAGACATGGAGCAACAGACGGTTCATTTTCTGGGCTCTAGTGAGCTGACCAAACCATTGCCTGTCTGTTATCAGGAGTTGATGTGAACAGTGCAATGTTTCCGGTCAAGTTTATTTTCCCTCAGGTTTGTAACGTTTTCTCTCACCTTCGCTGTAATGTAACAAGTTTCCTGTGTCTTTCCTTCCAAATGCAAAAAAAAACAAAAACGATTTAACGCATTAATCTGTCCTTTTTTATTTTGAATGTTTGAAAATATCAATTCAAATCAAATAAATTTTGGTTGTTGCTGAAACTGGCAGTTTCATTGTAGTTTGTATGTCCACGGGTCAGTTGAATATCAGTAATCCAGTGACAGTTGGTCAGTAATCCATAATGTTCGGAGTGTTGTATCACATCTGTCTTTATGGAAGACTGTGGCCTACAGGCTAACACTAACCAGCCAGTTAATCCTCCCAGCTAATTACTGGAAGCTTAACTTTCCTCCATGTCACATGGGTTCAGGCTAGGCCAGGATGTGTGTGATCTGTCTGTATAGACTGGTCTGTCTGTATAGACTGATAACATGGTTCAGTATCAGTGGAGAGTAAAGAGTGTTATAATCATTCACATCCTTGTCAAGTAACATCTGTAAGGTAGGATAAAGAGACAGGATCTGTTCCATACTGTAGCCCAGAGCCATGGTTCTGCTGTAGAATAATGACTTGTTAACATTTGACTAGACTGTTGTAGTTACAGGACTTGTTTAAAATATTTTTATCCATCGGCCCATTTAGGACTGTTGACACATCTGTAGTACTTGAAGTTGAATCGAATCTAGATAACAATCACACCAACAACTGCTCAATTTAAGACTTTAAAGCAGTTTGGTAAATCAGAACAATGCATGTTGATTTATGATATCAAATGTCCCCAAGCCTGGTCCTCAGGACCCACTGTCCTGTGTGTTTTAGATCAGTGGTTCTCAAGCCTGGTCCTCAGGACCCACTGTCCTGTGTGTTTTAGATCAGTGGTTCTCAAGCCTGGTCCTCAGGACCCACTGTCCTGTGTGTTTTAGATCAGTGGTTCTCAAGCCTGGTCCTCAGGACCCACTGTCCTGTGTGTTTTAGATCAGTGGTCCTCAGGGGCCACTGTCCTGCATGTTTCAGATGTTTCCCCCCCTTCCCACACCTGATTCAAATAAAGGGTCATTATCAGGCTACTGCTGAACTTCATTGAGACCTATTCATTTTGTTTAGACATGTTTACATTTTAGACAATGTTTGACCGAACATCAATGTTTAATTATAATTTACAACAGCATTGCAAATTCCAACTTAAAAAAAGGTTGTTTTAGCTAACCTAAAACAATGACAGAGGAAGATGTGGAATAAAGTCCTTTGATAGACTGGTTGCGGTGACAGAAATACAAAGGAACAGCAGAACAACAATAGCCTGATGGTGAAACTGCCTGAGGAGGCCGTGTCCAGAGTTTTGCACCTAATGTCCATACCTGCACAAGAACAAAGGGAGAGGTGTTTCAGTCCCTGAGGAAAAACACAACCCATCCAATCACAGTGCCAGTAGCTCATCCAATCACATTTACGTCGCGTACAAAAAGACGTCAGGGCCTACGTCACGCCCCTTTCGCCGACGACCAGGAAGTACTTTTTGAGGTACAATTTGCGGTGGAAAACCACCCCACGGGTTCCGGAGTTTACTACAAACCGAGTATAGTCGGGTAGAGTCGTGCTACATTTGCGGTGGAAAAGCGCCATAAACGGGTGGAAATATACTCACTTCTGAAACTCCCACTCTCTGTTGTCCAGAGGACACACCTGTCTAGTCTTTAGCCAACGGGAGATGCAGTGGAAATGGAATGCATGCTACAACCACAGTACAAGAACAATACATTAATATCAATTGGCAATCCACCAGAAAAGGAAATCATCTTTAATCTCTTGTGTAACTCCAGTATATCGACTAAAACATTTCTGAAGCGAAACTACAACAAACATGAACTTGCACGTCAGTTATGAAAGTGTACGTTTCTAAGACACATACTTTATAATGAGCTCCTACTTTAAAATGAGGGTATCTATCTATATACACTTGAATACCCTTTAGAAAACGTGTTACTCACATTGCAGACTCCCCATGCTACTGTGCATTCCTCCGAGGTGGCAGAAGCCTGGTTAGCCTGGCACTCTATACCTGTAAGAACATGTCAGTATTAAAGGGGTACTGTCATGGGATTGACCACAAAGGCTCATTTCCCAGCCTCCTTTTCTGCTTACTCACTGCCCCCTGAGCAGTACCAGGAGAGGGGGGGGGGGAAGTAGAAACAGGGTTAGGGTATTAAGATGTCTCTACTTCACTACTCACACAGATCCATGATGTGGTTCCTACAGATGGCACAGTTGTCCACCACTATGTCCCATGCCCAGAGAGCAACAGCGTTCCACTGTTGAGCAATGCAGAAAGACGTGTAAAAAGACGGCATCATTTAATCACAGTGGTCTTATTGACGTTCATATTTGTAAATAATTAAGGATCACACTGCAGACTGCTACTGCTGATGATCTTATCTGATGTGGAACTTGATGGGTGAACTACTGTGTTATTTCCCTGCATTAGCTAGTGACTGGCTACTTTCGCTAGCCGGCCTCTTAGCCTGTCAAGTGTGGCATTTCTTACTGAAATTTAAAGACTCTACTATAAATATTGATCACCATGTCCGTCTTAGAGTTGACAATAGCTCTCAATCTATCTTGTTTAGCTGTGTGGCAAAATTAAAGAAGTTGATTTAATATATTTTGCTACACTATAGCATAGTGCAAATTCATTCTTCGTGCTGTACCTTAATCTGATGCTACCTTGAACCGCTACAGTCCCTAGCTAGATTAGCTTGCTAGCTAGCAAAATGTGTAGCTAACGTTAGCAAAACCGGTTTTTACGTTGTTTAGACTGACTTCGCCTAGTTTGACAAGATAAAACATACATTAAAAAATATATAAGCAGTACATCAATTAATACCTTTTTCACTTCAAACCGTTTTTTGCTCGCTCCACTGTTTGTGCCACTTGGGGTATCAACATCCATAGCTGCCGCCATCTTGAATCTGAGAAGCGTTTAAGTAGAGAATGCGTGAGACTGGTGGTGTCGCGTGCGTGCGGTAACATTTCCACTGCGCAGATTTTAAAGGGAAAGTCAGTATTAACATATCGAAATAGTTGTACAAAAAAGGAATAGACAAATTTAATGTTTCTTCTTCTGAAGTCATTGTAGGGTGCTCATGCTGTTACATTTCAAAACGCTCAAAAACGTAGGTCCTACCGAGATTTGAACTCGGATCGCTGGATTCAGAGTCCAGAGTGCTAACCATTACACCATAGAACCGCTGTGCGCAGTAGAGCAAAAAACATTGTTTACATATGATGAATAAGCTCTGATATTTTTGGATGTAAAATATTCTGTCAGTCAGTTCTTTACTGACCGGTCACAATTGGTTTCATTTGCCATTACTTGCTCAACACAACCCCTATTTTATTGTGATGGAGTTGCATCATATGTATAAATGGTTTGTGTAAAATCTACCCCAAAATGAAAGGACACTATTGATTCACTTTCCATTTATTATGTATGACAAATCATCGATAGTGCATACAGAAAAAACTACGGTCCCTGACATAGACATGCATGACACCTGTTGGACAGATTGGGTATTACAACGTAGCTGTACAACTGTACAACAAAACGCTTCATGCTCATTGTATGTCTGTTTTCCCCTCAAAGTTTCATTGTATTCATTACAAGTTAAATTCTTAATTCAGGCTGCATAGGTTTCTTGTTATTTTTGGTCAGTGGGGGCTTCTTGTCAGGCTTGGCTTTGGCCTTATTTGGCTTGGCTATGTTTGGCTTGGCTATGGCCTTAACTGGCAGTTTGACTGTCCCTTTTGTCACCTGAAGGCTGGTGGGTTTCGTCTTGCTAGATTTAGGGGGCTTTTGGCCCTTGAATGGCTTTCCTGGGGTGACTCTGCCTTCTGGACAGCCCTTGAAGACATGGACACCTCTGACATTCTGACCACGGAGTTCAGGAGGGTGACCACAAGTGGTAATGGTCTTTAGGGGAACTTTCTCCATCCACCTGGGCAGAGAAAGGAATATAGCGATAAAACAGAACAGCCCAACTGTGTACACAGATGCAAGGGCATATTTGCATGCGGTCTTTGAAGGGACGAATATGATGTACCTGCGCAGAGGCAACAGCAGGCAGTCACACATTAGTGGGTTGCCAGCCAGGTTGATGGCCTTTAGGCCAGACAGAGACCTCAAGTCTGGCAGCTTCTGTAGCTGGTTCCTTCCCAGAGAGAGAACCTTCAGCGCGGAGTGCAGTCCTGCTAGTGAGTCCCTGTCCATCTGAGGAGGACAGAGGAGACCACACACACCTATCAACACAGAGGAAGGACAATGGAGGACAGATGACGAAAAGCACATGGAGGACAGATGAAGAGGAGGACTATGAGACTATAAAAAAACAACAACAACAACATTGCTTTTCAAAGTTGCTATTGAATTCACTACTGACATGATCATCAGCTGATGTGTAAACAGATACACATGTTCCTTACCTTCTCCAAACCCATATCATCCATATGAAGCTGCTTCAGACGCTCAGAGAAAGGAAGGAAGGCCTTGGGTCCGACCCAGCGAATGGGATTCCCCGAGAGGCGGAGCTCTTCTAAACTGGGTGTCTTAGACAGAGCATGAGTAGGCACCTCTGGAAGCTTATTGGCCTCCAAGTGAAGTGTATCAAGGTGGGCAGAGTCCAGAGCGCCGGGGGCCATGCTTGATATGGTGTTATTAGTCAAGTAGAGTCCTCTCAGCCCAGGGGCTGAGGAGAGCAGGCCTGAGGGCTCCAGCTTAGCGATAGCATTAGCCTCCAGATGGAGCACCAGTAGGCTTGACAGCCCAGCGAGGGCAGCACCAGGGAAGGTGGTAAGCCTGTTCCCCTCCAGGTGAAGATAGGTGAGCTCCGGGGCCCCTGTGAAGGTCCCTGGGTCCAGTGAGGTGAGGTCATTGTTGGATAGGTAAAGGTAGACCAGGGCTTTCATGCCCTGGAAGGCACCAGACTCTATGTCATGGATCTTACAAAAGTCCAGGTGCAGAGAGACCACATGTGCTGTTCCTGGGAAACTGTTACCAGGGAGATGGTGGAAGTGGTTGCCACGGAGATCCAGGAGCTGGGTGGTGGAGGGATAGCCACGGGGAACTTTGGTAAAGCCACGCCCCTCACAGGTAGCATGCTTTGCCTCAACCTAAGCAGGGGATGGAGAGAGAGAGAGAGAGAGAGAGAAGTTGCATTCAGTGATGAGGATGCAACAACTTGTGTTTATAGGTTATGTGGGACAGCTGATATATCACATAGACTTTGACCACTAAAGCTGAACCCAAATGAAAATGCATTAACGACGACCACTCACATCACAGTCACAATTATCAGGGCACTTGATCTTGTTCTTAGGCTTGACTGTGGGCAGGGCCTCCTTCCTGCTCTGCACGTTCTCCTCCTGCTCCTCCTTCAGCATGTCGTCCCTGCTCCGGCAGCGCATCTCCAGGGGCCCCACTGCCTCTAGAGGCTCGTCAGACAAGTGTGGGGGCCCCGCACAGGCCCCTAGCAGTTTCACTTTGTTCTGCCTGGCCCAAACCTTGAGAGGTCGCAGATAGCAGCTGCACTGAATGGGGTTTCCAGTGAGGTTGAGGCGTGCGAGCTGCTTGGGGCCAGACAGGGGCTCCAGGTACCTCAGCTGGTTGTGGCTGAGGTCCAGGTGGGAGAGGACAGGAGCCTGGGACAGAGCCGTGTCAGAGAGGTCCTGCAGGGACATGTGGTCCAAGTAGAGCTGGGTGAGTTTGAGCATAGACACAGCCTCCTCGCCCAGGTAGGTCATGGGGTTGAAGCTCAGGTCAAGTCGGGTGACCTCTGGTAATCTGAGGTGGTTAAAGAGACATCAGTCAAACACAATGGTGTGTGTGTGTGTGTGTGTTTGTTCAGAAGACCATATATTATTGGAAACGACAATGAAGGCTCTATTGCCCAAAGCCTAAATACTTATCGTTGACATGTCCCTTACTCTGGAATGAAGCTAATGGAGATGTTACTATTAATTTATGACAGAGATAAGAGTACAGGTTTATGGTCTTTTTTATGGTCTTTGCGTCTGGTTTCCAGAGGGGACTCCCCTGGCAACTAACATAGCATTCATTCTTTGGACTATAAAGAGAGAGCCAAGCCAGGCAGAAGCCCTGGTCTGGATCAGCTTGCAAGCTTGATACAACTCAAAAACAAACAACTCTAAAATAGTGAGTTTTTTTGTTTGTTGTATTTTCCACCCTAACCTCACCTGGTCAGGGTCAAGGTAGGGAAGAACTGCAGCTCGTTGTGGTCGAGGCTGAGTCGCTTGAGAGTGAAGAGGCTGGCGAAAGCTTCGGGAGCCAGGTTGTTGAGAGAGTTGTGGCTGAGACGCAGCCACTTGATGTTGCGCAGACCTTGGAAGGCCATGTTGGGGATGTAGACCAGCTGGTTGTGCGTGAGGGAGAGCATGTTGAGGTAGCCCATCTGTGTAAAAGCCCCAGGTCGGATCTCCTCAACACGGTTGTGCTCCAGCTGAAGCTGCTTCAAGGAGGAGAGGCCGTCGAAGGACTCCTGGTGACGGAGGGAAGGGGTGGGGGGGTGGGGGGGATGATAGACTGGTCAGAGACTGAAGTATGTCCAGAAGGTTGTAAATAACTCCCACGTTCCCCTCATACGTTCAGGAGTGTTCCATTGTGGTAAAGGTTTCAGAGGTATCTGGACAATCAATACTCACATCCGGAACTCATTCTAAATCTATCTATTCTCAATACACTGAGAATGACTTCCAGATGGGAGTCAAAAAGTCTTGATTTTGAAAAACTCTCATCTACTAACCACTGTTGGTGTATATCAACATACAGAACCCATAACCAGGTTAAGGAGTGGATTCTGAAACGGGCAAAATAAAAACCTTTCACCTGGTAGAGGATCTCTATGTTGTTGTTGGCCAGGTTGAGGGAGACCAGGCGGCTCAAGGAGCGGAAGGCCCCCTCCTTCACCGTCCTGATGTTGCAGCGCTGCAGGGTCAGGTGGGTCAGATATGGAGTGTGCTGGAACGCGCCTGACGGTAGGACCTGAATATCGTTGTTCTTCAAGTCCAGTTTCACAGTGATCTAAATGGATAAAACATTTGAAGGCATGAGGAATTTGTATTAAATTACTGCTGTATCGTTAATTTCCAATATTGATCCACAGAAAATTCTTAATAGGGTCGAAATCTTCATGGGAACATTAAATAGACCAGGAATGGAAGCATCGTTGCAAGAATGCATTTCCTCTTTTCCTCATCAAGTCATGAGTAGTTTTGGTATATTTTAAATGGACCTCATCTATGGTGAGTGGAACTTCAGTTAGGTTCTTGCCGATGCAGGAGACGGTGAGTTTGGAGTCACAGGTGCAGAACTTGGGGCACGTGCCTGCGTGCGACCGCAAAACTGCAGCCCCAAGGATCAGCACGAGGACAGGGAGCATCGAAACCCAATCCGTTACAGAATGCATCTGTGTTGGAATAAAACATAACAATAAATATTATCTCATAAAAATGTATTCAAGCAGAAAACTATTTTATTCAAAGATGCATAGGTCATATTGTGAATTTATAATGTACTTTAGAGCAAGGACTGATCAAATTGCACTGAAAGGCTACAATTAAACGATATTTAAAGATAACCCCCAGACCCCCAGTTGGATATTAGCGTATAACATTTATCAAGAAGATAAACTCAAAGGCAACAACTGTAAATTGTACTCTAAAAGATTTGGTTGACTTCCAAAAGCCTAAATATCTCAAGTTGCCTAATAGCCTAAAAACGTCAGACCAAGAGTAAAAACGTATTGAACTCAAATACATTTTAAATGAAAGATTTGCATGACCTTTTTTTGCAGCACTCTGTAATCCCTCCTTCAGCGTGTTGTGCAGTTCTTGAATCTGATCATTGACCTGCATGTGATGTGGCTCCAGGTTCTTCACACTCACGCTAGACTTTGCATTGTTAAAATATCTGAGCATTTGAAACAGTGACGAGTTGCAAACACGACTTTGGCAAATTCTTCCTTTGTGGGTCTAAGAACCTTCTTTAAATTAACACCAGGTCAATACATTTCAGACAGGTTGGAGTTAAGTGGTCTTACCCAGACAAAATGCTATTTTGGCCTGTCTGCTTGTAACAAGACGTAATAAGTAATAACCGACTGACTAAAGTATTGCTAAAGTATTTCATTTAGCAGAACTGATTTGAAATGAGGCCTGCAACTATCCACAATACATTTAAATCAGGGCCATCGACTGACAATGTGACGCTACCTTCTCCCTTCCAGTGAAGATGTGGGGAAATGGAAAAACTCAAAAGTTTTCTCTTCTCAGGAGAAGTTTAACGTTGAAACCGTGAAAGTTTTCATTGGCAAAGTTCTCAAAGAGAGTTCAGTCTGAATAAAGACCCTAGTCTTTGAGAATAAGCAGAGGACTGTCTCTTCATATAGTCTGTGGGACTCATTAACCTTAACATAGCTTAGTAGACAAGTGTCCAAGAGAAATGTTCCCAAAAAGAACAGGATGATTTTTGTGTCTTGACTGGTTGATGCCCATAAATGACTTTAATGTCCATTGGCAATGTTTCATGCCATCACTAATGCCCTAAACTAGACAGTAGTGATTGAATCTCGCTTTAAAGAAAATCAAAATTTTAATTTATTTCACATTTCATATGTATTTTGGAAATACAATAATGGAGTAAACACAAAGTTTGTCCACACCACTTCACCACAATACAATGTAAAACTCCCACCCAAAGCTGTGTCTCACTGTGTGAACATGCACGGGTGTGTAAAAGTTCAGTCAATCAGTCCCACAGTTAACAACGTTATTTTATTCAACACAACAGCAAAAAAAAATAGAAATTCATCATATAGCTCCCATGTTTGTGTGAGTCTGTCTCTCTCCTCCCCATCAGTGGCAGGGATAAGAGCTGAGTTGTGATTGGACGTGGTTAATCCTCGTGTGTGTGTGTCAGCCCTGCGTCAGTGAAGTGTGTGTTCAGTTCTTCAGTCCAGAGGTGTCCAGTGCCCTTCCTGGTTGGGGCTTTAGTCCAGGCAGAGCAGGTTGGTGGTGTTGTGAGGCTCAGCTCTCAGACTGGAGCCTCTGCAGAGTGGACTGGAGGCTGCTTCGGGCTCCGCAACACGACTCCAGGGCCTCACTGTGTCTGGAGGGACACACACACACACACACACACACACCAGAATCATGTTTTATTCACATTTTCAAGTTTTATCTGCAAAGCGAATTTGCACGTAAACAGAATTTAGTGTGGCAGGATGGTGAAAAACTATAAACATATACAAATATTAAACTATTAAATAAGAAATATTATATACATATAAAAGCATAACCTGCATTTTCCACAAAACAGCACCAGAACAAGACTCAGCAACATTAAGCTGTGTGGAGCGTCGACTGGAGGGAGAGCAGGAGAGGGGGGGTGTGGGGAGCAGAGGGGGGGGGGGTGCTGGGTGTCTGCACTTAGAGGGGGTACCTGAGAGCTGTGCTGCCGCCCCTCGCACGTCCTTACCGGGACATGAAGGCCTCCAGCACGGCCATGTGCTCCTTGGGGAAGTAGTCCTGGCTGACGGCGTGCTGCAGGGCCTGCAGGTGACCAGGCACCACCCTCACAGGCTTCACCTTGTCCTCGCTCTGACGCCACCGGGGAGGAAGAGGGCGAGAGGAGGAGCGTGAGGGACGACCACAGGGTTCGCAAAGGGTTAAAGTCCTCGTTTTCTTTTATATTGTTGTTCTGTACTAGTGCTGGGTGCTATACTATACTTTGCTGTTGCAAACTGCAATTGCCCCACCAATAAAGGATGATCTTATCTTGTCATATCTTAAACATTCCCTTCAGGTTAAGTGAAGAACCAATGTGAAAGCAACCCTAAGATGAGGGCATGGAAAGGAAGGTGTTTAATGGACACATACCTTGAGGAGTCCCAGCATCACTAAGATAGAGGATACAAAGGTGTAGCCTTCAAAGGAAGGCGTGGAGAACGCTTTTCTTAGAACCGCATCTGCAGGAGGAACCATATTTTTTCTTTTTTTAAGAACTACGTATATTTTCACTCAAAGAAAATAAGACCCATCATTTCCTTTATAGTCGAGTCGAGTCCTTTATAGTCTTCTAAGAAAAACAAAGTCTTCCCCACGTAAAACCAAATGCCTTGGATATGAATGATTAAATATATCCTGTTTCTTAGAGAATCACATATCAAATATTAATAATATATGTATACTTCAACAGATTCTGTTTCTCTCTTACCAACACTGTCCAGTACGGCAGCTTTGACCTCCTCATCCTCCTCCTTGTAAACTGAAGAGATCTTGAGGAAGACTTCTGCAGTCTTCCCAGCATCCACCACATCTACCTGCACGGACCAGAGAAGTCACACACACACACACACACACACACACCTCCATTCCAGCTGGGATCTAGCAGATCCTGCTGGCACTGAGTCCAGGACCAGGTGTGTGTTTACCTGCTGCTGGATCAGAACAGCCCTCTTGGCCCCCAGTCTGAGCAGTTTGTCTGGGGAAGGAAAGCTGAGGAAGGAAGACACGTCGGGGGGGCGCGGGGCGGACAGGGGGGTCGACACCTGTGAGGGCCAGGAAGGTCAGAGGTCGAGCGATAAGCAAAAGTGATGTGTTCTACAGTTATACGGGCACCATGTCACCCTAGAATAAGTACTGTTTTTATTTGTAGAGCAAGGTTCTAACCTGGTTCACACTCCCATTCTTCTCCTCCTCCTCCTCTTCTTCCTCCTCCTCCTCCTCTTCCTCCTCCTCCACGTCCTCCTCATCAACATCTTCCTCGTCATCCTCCTCCTCGTCTTCATCCTCATCATCCTCATCATCATCATCACCATCATCCTCCTCCGGCTCCCCTTCGTCGTCACTGGGAGTGGAGACATGAGGAGATGGATCACAAACACGGCTCGTAACCCGGAACCACGACGTTCCACCAGTAAGTAGGAGACGACCGAACGCGGAAAAGGAACGCAAATATGGGATTTGCTGAGATATGCGTCTCACTGGTCGCTTTGGATTAAAGCTCCATTTTAAATCTGCTAAATGAATAAATGTAAGTCTGAGCTGACTTTGGGGGGATCGATAAAGACGGAGCTGTTTCTGGGGGGGGGGGGGGGGGGGGGGAATAAAGAAGTGATGAGTACCTGAGGGATCCCAGCAGGTTCCCCATATCCATGCTGTCCATGGCCTCTTTCAGAGCCTCACAGCCATCCTCTCCTAGGCAGTTACCTGAGGAGAGCAACACACATGGTGCGGTGCTGACTCTGCTGCAGACTCAGAACAGATGTGTCAAGGAAACTGTGTGTGTGTGTGTACCGTTCAGGTCCAGCTTCTCCAGGTGATCTTTGCCATGGACAGCCTGTGCTACCACCAGAGCAGCTTCCTCTGTGATCTCCCCGAACGACAGATTCAACTCCTGAGAGGAGAGACGGAACACAGGATACTCATGAAGAAACCAGGAAAAACTCTAAATCTCCCCAAAGTCCCAGTGTAATAGACGTTCTTTGTGCTGTCAGAGAATGTTGCTACCAGCCCACGGCCCCAGAAGGTGTCCCTGTGCTGCTTACCTTGAGGATGGGCAGGCCCTCAGACACGGTCTCTGCTATAGCGATGGCCCCCTCGGAACGCACCAGGCAGTCGCCGAAGTTAATCACCTGGACGCTGCGAAGGTGTTTCAGGGCCTGGGCAAGACGCAACGACAGTTAGTACAGAAATACACTCACCGAGACGAAACACACACACACACACGTGCACACACACTTCCTTATATAAAATCTGTATTTTTACTGTTTGCACCATCCTACCACTCTAAATTCTGTGTTTGTATAACTTTACATGGTGAATATAACCATTCTGATTCTGACACACACACAAACACACATTGGCCAGCCCAATTGTGAGTGTGTACCTGGGCCATGGCCATGGCTCCTTTCTTGGTGAAGGTGTTGTCGTTGAGGTTGAGGACGCGGAGGTCCGGGTTGTGCTGCATGGCAGTGGCCAGAGCTGTCACCCCAGGGTGGTTGATGCCATTCTGGGGCATGTGGACCTCCTCCAGGCTGCCCATCAACTGGAGAAAGGGGGGAGGGAGTGGGAGTGTTAAGTGGACATAGAACTGATGATGATGATGATTATGAGAATCAGCTGATGTCATCTGACAGCCTTTTGGCTCCTGGATGAGTGCCGAAACATCTTAAATTTGTGACCAGATGACTCCCTCTGAAACCTAGCAATCAATGAGACAATTATCCATATTGCCACAAATGACAATGACCAACACTGGGTGTTTAACCATGCTGGATGTGATGCGTCATGTCTTAGTGTGTCTTCGTACCTGAAAGGCTTGTGCTAAAGCTGTGGCTCCGTCGTTCTCAAGGCGGTTCCGTCCGGCGATGAAAACTTTTAATCGTAGAGGGTTACCTTCTGCACTGGACTGTTTATGGCACTCTGTCAACGCTGCAGCCAAGATCTGCAGACAAATACAGCTTCATGGATGCTCTATGCCCTGTCCCTGTACTTACTGTAAGTTGCTTTGGATAAATGAATACATGTCTATGCATCTACAGCAGCAGACATGTCTTCCCTACACCAGGGAAGCTTGAGCAGAGCCAGTCCCAGTACACTGGGCTAGTCTAGACACAGATACATTACAAATCAGCTAAAGGCTCTTTCAATGGTGAATCTCCATGCACTTGTTTCAAGTTGAAGAACCAGATGTATACTGTGTTTAAGGAAACTGGTCATCCAGTTCAAGCCTTATTCATTTCCTTGGGGAAACTTGCTTATTGCATATAAGCATCTAACTCAATCAATCCCATTTAACCAAAACAAACACAAAAACACCCCTAACGTCCCTTAGTTTAATGATCTTCTTACTAAACATTTCCTACAACTGAAAAGTTTTTTTGCAGCTGAGGGGTACTAATTAAATCGGTGATCGTCTTTGTCTCGTCCAAACTGAGCGCGCTCACCTTTCCTCCTCCGATGCCCATGCCACAGTTATTGAGCTTGAGTTCCTGCAGCGTGTGGCAGGCGGGGCTTTTCAGCAGCCTCTCGATGCCCTTGACCCCGTCCGGCCCAAAAGCGTTGTCGCTGAGGTCCAGCACGGCCAGCCTGGCCCCTGCCTTCATCAGGGCATCACCCAGGGAGTTCTGCCAAAAACGACAAACGGTCATGTTTTTTGGGAGGTGACCAGGGCTCATATCAAACGTGCATCTCATTTACTCTCATAAGTCAGTGTAAAACCCTCATTTGTCCAGGAGTGTTCCATTGTAGAAAAGGTTTCAGAGGTTTTCTTCTGATACATTTCGTACACGTCTTGATTTTGGAAACAGTGTTGTTTGATGACTACTCTCTGAAACCCTTTTCTAAAATGGACTCTCAGAGGCTATCAGCGCTTTGACAGGGAGAAGATATGCTCTGCCTCTCCTACCCACTATCACATCCACATAATATCACTGATCAGTTGCATTTGCCAGGATTCTAACCAGCAATCTTGCGATTTCTAGTACGATTCCCTAACCGCTCAGCCGCTTGGCTCCCCCATCATTAGAAAGAGAAGGTTCCAGATCTGTAAAAGCAACCCTGTGTTTGTCTCACCAGAGCAGGAGGGATCTCAGAGCGCAGTCTGCCGGTGAACATGTCGCTCCAGTAACAGCACTGGAGAACACACACAGAAAGGAACAGCGAAAGAAACTGAGTGACACTGACAATTCTGGATTATTTGCTTTCAGCGTGGCTTCTGGTTGGAACAGCCAAGACCCCCCCCCCCCCAGAATGGAACTTCTAAAGACCAACCCGTCTAACATTCTGCACCTTAAACTCGCTCTTGGTCTCCAGAGCCTTGGCGATAGCCTGTGCTGCCTCCACACCGATGGTGTTTCCCTCCAGCCTCAGAGCCTGAAGACCCTGGAAGTCCTGGATCTCTTTAACGATTTCCTCCACTGAAGAAGAGGAAGGGTGTGCGAGAAAGAAACAAAGGGGAGAAAAGGAGGAGAGAATGATGTATAACACGCTATTCAGATATTGGGGTCATATTGTCATTTTAATAAATATTCTGAAGAAATGACCTATATCTAGCATTTAACCTGGTATTTCTCCAGCTAGATTGAGACACTTTTAATAGTATATCAACATACAGTATGTGTGAATATATGGTATAAGGTATAACTTACATCAAGGTATAAATAGTACACATGATAACTCACCCGACTGAGCATTATCCAGTTTGCGCCCCTGGCCTTTATAACTCAGCTCTCCCTCAACCACCTGAGTTTTGGCCAGAGAGTCTGCTAACTTTGATACATCATCGGTTGCCATTGGAACACCTGCGTACACACACACACACACACACACACACTTTATACCATGTGCCTGTTCTCTTTTATAAGCTAACATTCTGTTGCATAATTACATAAATCTGAGTTTACACAAATCTAACGGCTATTATTTTATATATATGACCTATATGCCAGTTTAATTTCATGCTGATTAATGCTGCCTACATCTAGTTTAGTACACAGCTAGCTACATAGAAAGGTAAAGAGCTGACATTTGAATACAGAGCTAATGATACGGCTAGTAGAAAAATTTCCAGTTGTTTTAGTGCCAAGTGTTTAAACTGTACAACAACACGACGTTCAGTCAACCGGCCTTCCAGCAAAGTCACAGTTTCTGGCTAGCTTAGCTACTGTTGCTAACGGCAAACGGCTCTTCCTTGTCAACTGTCATAGACATTAACTCGTATTTGTTAATTAATTAAACATATGAATGGTGTGTTTATAAGCTCACCAAATGTTTATGGATCTCAACCGTGTTCTTATGAGTGTTTAAGTGTTTAAGGCCGAAGATAGTCACACTTCGCTGTCTCCCGCTCGCGCAGCTCTTTCAAAACCCAGAACACCGGTGCTCGAGACCATAGACATGTCCATGAGCGAGAAAAGTGGAACAGCCGACATCGGAGAATGATGGGATTTGTAGTTCTATGAACATTTGGTTAGTTTCGGTTTTCAGTCGTTGAAAAACCAAGACAAAAAAAGAAAAAGAAATCCGATGATGTCATTTTCAGTGCATTTGTATTCAAATGTCGTTGTTTTATTTTTGCATAAAACATTTAGATTAATTGTATTATATTTTATTATGCATTCGGGTGTCGTCTTTTAAAAAGCATAACAATACTACTTGTATGTAGATTCGGTGAAACATGGGGGTAGGGTGAGGCAGAGGGGTGAGGGTAGGGGGGAGGACCTTTTCGAGGATTTGGAAGTGAAACTGTTCTGCTGTATCGGTTCTCGAAAGCAAGCAGAGATCCAGCAGGATTCTTCAGTGTTGTAAAGGATATTGTCGTCCATGCCAGGGCATGTTCCACGCTTTATGCATGCCCCTAAACTACGGTTACTATTAAAACACAGACTTTATATTTCTTGCCAGGTGAGTCTTGAGATTATCTGATGCATGTTCTTGCAGAATATGTAAAAGACGAACGCCCTTAACATGTAAACAGACCGTGTCCATTTGTATTTCAGAATACAAATGCAGTATTGTAGTATTTCTGGATGTAGTTTGTAGTATTTCAGTATGTAGTAATCAGTGTCCAACTGTATTAGTTTTGAGTTTTTTGTTGTTGTAAAAAGTTACCTTTAACTATTGTTGGTCTGTCACAGTCTATATCAGACATCCAGATGTTTACGTGTTTGTGCAGCTATGAACTCGGAACTGCAGAATCGCAGGAACGAAATACAGACAGGCCTTTCAGTCATACAGTGAGAATAGATTTACTCTAATATTTCTTTACCGTGTTTCTGTGTATATTAACATTTAACCCAAAAAATTTGTATTACGAAATCTGTAAGAAAATGGGTAACGTTTTCGCTTTCACTTGTTGATATTGAGGGGAAAAAATGTCCTTTCTCCTGTAGGCCCTCTATGCCTAATCCAAAACCCAACAACAATGAGGTAAGGTTATGAAAACTGCCTTTCTCTTTACCGAATGTTAAGTGTGACCATGATTAGGATTCCTGAACTTACTGCCTCAAATATCTGTCGGAAGTTTGTGTGCTGTCCTATTTCACAACCCTTCACCCATTTGTCTTTACTCATCACTGACCTTCCCTCCGTTACTATCTCCTCTCCAGGGTGTTCTGACCCAGCTCATTTGCAACCTCCTAGAGGAGGGCAATGGGGCGTTCAGGGAAGAGCAGTGGAACCAGGCCGTTCAAAACTTCACGGAAGGGGTGAATGTGGCTCACTACGCCCAGTCAAAAGACCTGGGCATCCCTCCAGCTCTGGTGGAGAGCCTGTATGTGAACAGAGCCAGCACCTATCACTGCATGGTAGGTACCAGAGCCAGCACCTATCACTGCATGGTAGGTACCAGAGCCAGCACCTATCACTGCATGGTTTGGACACACCCTCTCAGTCAAATGACTGGAACCATGCGTCCAAACATTTGACTGGTGGTGTATAGAGAGAGAAAATATCACTGGTGTGGAGGATTTGTATTATTATTGTTTTAGCTAACCCCACCCTCCCGTTTCACTGATTGGTTCCCTCTCAGGAGGAGTACGAGCGGTGCATTAAGGACTGTGACCACGCCCTGGCAGTGTGTGAGGGCAGTCGCAGGGCTCTGTACAGGAAGGCCCTGTGTCTGAAGCAGCTGGGCCGATACAAGGAGGCCTACGACTGCAGCCTTGGCTGCCTGCTCACGGCTTCTAATGTAAGTCACCTGTGGGACAGCACACCTTCCCCCATGCTTAGTCTGAAACACCTTCACATGATTCTGCGATGGAGGTGATGTAGTTAATGGGCTGTTATAAGTGACTATACTGTTCTTGTTTGTGCAGATGGTTTGTGTCCTTATATCTTTTTCGTTCATCTCCGCTTGTAGGACAAACAAGCTAACGAGTTGGCACAGGAGCTGGCTAAAAAACTGGGAATGAAGGGCCGCAATCCTTACATCAGCTCTAAGGTGAGAGCAGCAACATTTCACACTTTAGGAGGGTTTCAGAAAGCAGTTGATCTCTACTTTCATGAAAGTCTCCATAACAACTTCGAAAATGTTGATCATATTGAGTATTTGACCAACAATCCCCCCCTCCCCTCCAAATTAAGGAGCCAGCTGCTACTAGAGGTGACAGTAAAGGGACCACAGGTCCTTGTGTGAATAAGGCAAGTACTCTATAACTGTAAGTGATCTGACTGAGCTTTCAAACATTGTGGGATGTTTGTAAAGTGAGCCAGCGCCATCTTGTTTCTTCTTCCTCCTAGATGTCAGCCAATGGAGACCAGGGCAGGATACCAGTCTGTGATGGTGACACCTTCCTCTCAGCAGCTAGATCTGTGGACAGCCCTGGACAAGGCCTGCTCCAATCAGAGCCTGAGGCCCCGGGAGACTTTGATTTGATTGGGGAGGATCTAGACACGCTCCTGGACATCTTTTCTAAAGAGCAAGAGGCACCTGAGGTGAGCATCCGATTGTACGACAGGTTGAGAATAACAGAAAGGCTTCATATCTTTTTCTCTACTTGCTGGGCTTCATAACCACCATCGCTCAGCTCTTTCTCCCATTCTCCCCCCCCCCCCCCCCCCCCCCCCCCCCTCCCAACTCCTCCTCCACCCATACCTCCTGCCCACACCCATCTCCAGGCTTCCCTTCCCACTGAGCCCTGCATGTTCACATCCAGCCCTGTTCGGACGTATGGCCCGGCCCTCCCAGCGCCCTCTCCCCAGCTCCCGCCAGCCTTCTTCATCTCTAGTGTCAGCCAGCTCAACTCCCTGGACACCTTCTGCCCCGAAGAGCACCCCAGCACCGCTCTGACCTCCATGAAGTCCCTTGACAGCCTGGAAGCCTTAAATCATTTCCCAGCTTGTGGAGGGGCCGGCGACGGCGGTGGCCTTCAGCCATCGTTAAATGCCCTGATGGATATGGATTCCCTGGATGTCTTTGAGGCTCCACCCATGGCGGCCCCCGGAGACGAACTGAGCGACCTTGACCTCGAGGGACTCGACTTCTTGAATGCCTCCGACAGCATCCCGGTCCTGGGAGATGGGAACCTTCCGGAAATGGTCGTGTATCCCCTGAACGTGCCGGATTCCCTCGATTCGCTCGACACTTTCCCGCCACTAGTGGGCGCCTCTGCACCCACGCTCGTGTCCAAGGCTGTGGGTAGAAGCAGGCTGGTCTCCCCTACAGAGTTCACCCTGTCTGGTGAGTGCAGAGTGCACCGAGAGGAGGCTTATGTGAAAAGCCAAACACATAGTATTGTTTTTGTACGCAGGAGTGAAATGTCTCCTCTTCTTTTAACAAGGTGGTGGAAGATCCCTCAGCGCTCCGCCTACATCACACTCAACCAAGTCCAACTACATGGTAGGAATTGTCTATATACGTATAGATGGATCACTAGATGGATCTCAAGGAAGTTTATTACTTGCACATGAAGCAAGGAGACAAGTTGGGAGTCATGTTGCGCAGTCGGTTAGGATGTCAGGTTAGTAATCAGAAGGTCCTTGATTGGAATACTGGCTGGGTCAACATGACATCGTGTCCTTGGGCAAGGCACTTCACCCTACTTGCGTCAGGGGGGATTGTCCCTGTACTTGCTGTAAGTTGCTCTTGATAAGAGCGTCTGATAAATGACCAAATCTAAAATGTAAGCTGTCATGACTGTACAAAGTTCTCTGATGTCTTGTCTCCATGCATAACCATTTATACTGTCATCAACAGAAACAGTTCTCAGTAGGCATTGGCTCATTTAAAACAAGCAATCCTCGTGTCTACTTTTGTGATTGGCTTTCTCCTTAAGAGAATACAGATTAGGAATACTTTATTGCTCAAAGGGGAAACTCCTTTCGCAGCAACGGCACACATTCTCGCAAAAGCACACTGGGCCTTACCCCTGTGAGGTAAAAGATTAGAAAAGTGCACACAGGGATAGAGGGGTGGGAGCAAACACACCTCCCCCTAGGTAACAAACAAACAGTCACCAGACGTCACGTCTCCTTCTAGTCCTGTTTTCTTTCAACAATACAAACCCCCAACATCTTCAACGCCTTCAGCAAAGTAACAGCCTACCCTTCCCCCAGGGTAGCCAGATTGGGGGTCTGTATATTTACGTAAACCTAGGGGTCTTCTAAAGTTCCTTTGGGTCTGTTCTCTGTTTAGGCCAACAGGAATACTGAACACAATATCATTCATACAGAATGAAAGGTTACAGCGTTCATTTCTCAGACCATTGACATCGTCGAGATCAATGCATGTCTAACTGAAAGCTGTTGTGCGTCGCTGTTCCAGGGTCAGAACCATCATGGAGGCTCAGTCATGTCCCGGCTATGTAAGCACCCTCTGTCCTCCACCCACCTTTTCCTGCAGGCCTGCTCCAGCTGTTACACCAGCACAGGTAGGAGCCTACACACACACACACACACCCACACCCTCTGCTCCAGCTGTTACACCAGCACAGGTAGGAGCCTACACACACACACACAGACAGACACACACACACACACACACACACACACTTTGCTCCAGCTGTTACACCAGCACAGGTAGGAGCCTACAGACACACACACAGACAGGCAGACACACACACAGACAGACAGACACACACACTTTGCTCCAGCTGTTACACCAGCACAGGTAGGAGCCTACACACACACACACACACAGAGACACACACACACACACACTCTGTTCCAGCTGTTACACCAGCACAGGTAGGAGCCTACACACACACACAGAGACACACACACACACTCTGCTCCAGCTGTTACACCAGCACAGGTAGGAGCCTACACACACACACACACACAGACAGACATACACACACACACTCTGCTCCAGCTGTTACACCAGCACAGGTAGGAGCCTACACACACACACATACACACACACACACACACACAGAGACACAGACAGACACACACACACAGACACACACACACAGACACACACTCTGCTCAAGCTGTTACACCAGCACAGGTAGGAGCCTACACACACAGAGAGACACACACACACACACATACACACATAACCCTAACCCCCCCTTCTGCCCTCCCCAGGCCCAGGGATCTTTGATGTCCAGCACCAGCCGGACATGGTCCATGACTGTAGGCGGGACTTCCTGCTCTGCAGGAACAGGGCGGAGTCTCTCTGGATGAGGGTGAGGGAGAGGCCCAAGAACCAGGTGTTTGGACCCTACGTCCTCTGCAAAGGTGAGGACTGCTAAGCTCTGCTCTCACCAGGGTAGCGGGTACAGCTGGGTGTCATCCCTCAGGTGTTCACAGATACCTCATATATATTTCATCATCTGACTACCTGCAATGTTTGGGGACTATCACGTTGTTATGATCAGTGACCGATGCTCTTTTTGTAAAGCTCTCTCTTGAAAGTCGGCTTCTGGGTTAAAGCGTCTGCTAAATGAATAAATGTCAAAATAAACGTCCCCCTCTTATCCAGAGATCCTGCAGTCGGGCCTGAAGAAGGGCTGTAAGTACGGAGAGGCCTGCATGTTTGCCTTCTGCCAGCAGGAGATCGATGTGTGGACCCAGGAGAGGAAGGGCTCTCTGAGACGGGACCTGCTGTTCAGCACTCCTGACACCAGCCCAGGGTCTGTCCCCACCATCAAGCATCTGCTGCAGCTCTACAACGGCATGTTCCTCTTCCTCTGCAGGGTAAAGTGAACACACAAGAACACACAAGCACACATAAAGCATGGAGCTTGTAACTGCTGGTGACTGCACAGGGTTCTTGACTGCTAAGTATGATGGTCTGCATCGTCATGTCTTTGTTGCATCATTCTGAGCAACCGTGTTCTTCTACTCTCGCCCTCCCTTCTCTCCCTCCTGCACTCCATGTCCCTCCATCAGACATGTTATGACAGTAAACCCAGGATCATTAGTAAACGCAGTGAAGAGGCCCCGGACGTGTGCTCCAACCTTTCTGCTCGTCACAATTTCGACCGCAACAAGTGAGTAACGATCTTCACACACACACATACGCACACACCAACCCACTGATAAATGCTCCCAAACACTAAAATACATGGGCACACAGACTAAATTCACACACACACACACACACACACAGACATACACACACATGTAGACATACACACACCAAACTTGCATGTGAGACTAGAGACCCCCCCCCTCCTCCCGTCTGTTCCTCTCAGGTGCCTGGTTCACGTGGTCAGGACCAGCAGCGTGAAATACAGCAAGATCCGCCCCCTGCATGACCTGTGTCATTACGACGTCTGTCGCCACGCCATCCGCTACGGCTGCCAGCGAGAGGGCGCCTGCCTGTTCGCCCACTCCGTCATCGAGCTCAAGCTGTGGACGCTGCAGAGAGACACAGGTGAGGATCTCCCGGAGGATTTCATCCCCATAAGCGGCCTCGTCCGCAGGTGCTGTGTTGTTGTTGTTCGCTGTTTTTTTTTTCTGCTGGCTTGATGTGTCCTTGTGTGTGTCTTTTACGCAGGTGTCACTCCTGAAGAAATCGTGCTGGAGTCGACAAAACACTGGCAGAAACTGGAGCAGAACGCCCACAAGCAAAGAGGGAACAAGGTAAAAAATAAGGGACGAAATTCTGTTTGCGCTAAAACACATGTTCTTTCAACATCTCTATAACCTGTGGCTGTCAGATAAATATGGCGTACAGCTTTTTTGGGTGTAGATATTGTCTTTAGCTTGTGTGAGATAATAGTTTTCAGCTTGTATCTCTCCTTAGATTTGATTCATACTCTCTTTCATGTTCTCGTACTTCCATCATAGATGCTTATGGCTGGTGCTTCTGTGTGTTTCTCATTAACCTAAAGCATCTGAGGGCACAAACAACAGGAGGCGCAGGAGGAGGAGGCGCAGGAGGAGGAGGAGGCAAAGGTCTGCCCATGAGGATGAAGTTTGTCTGTGGTCAGTGCTGGAAGGACGGTCTGGTCAGTGAGGCAGATAAAGCCCATAAGTACTGCACAGCCAAAAGCAGGCACAGGTAAGGCAACAGCCTAACTAGTACATATTATTGAGTGTGGACTCTGTGGCCTCCCTCCCTCCCCCATCTCCCTCCCTCTTTGTCCTCCTCTCTCCCTCTCACTCCCAAACTCCCTCTCTCCCTTTCTCCATTTCACTCCCAATCTCCCTTCCTCCCCCCAGTCTCCCTACTTCCCAAGGTCACACACACATATATCCTTGCTTCTTATCCTCCTCCCCATGTTGCTAATTGTGGTTTCGTACTTTCCCTTCTGCCCCAGCTGGACAAAGGAGCGCCGGGTGCTGTTGACCATGTCCCTGGAGAGGAAGAAGTGGGCGATGGTGCGCCCTCTGCCCCACGGCAAGATCTACCCCCAGCAGTACGAGGTACGTCCGCTTCTCCTCGTATTCCTCCGCATCCCCCCCCCCCCCCTCGGACATGGAACTACTTTATGCGAATAACGGCGAGCCAAGGAGCTTGAAGTTTCGCTGAGAGCTGACTGTGGCCGTGACGGGGCACCAACGTGTTCTTCTTCAGATATGCAGCCACATAGCGAAGCAGAGGAAATGCACTTTTACCGGGAACTGCACCTACGCTCACAGCCTGGACGAGAAGGAGGTGTGGACCTACATGAAGAACCATAACTGTACGTGTACCCACGCACTGTCAACTGCTGCAAGCTTTTCATTCAATTAGGTTATTTTGCCTGTTCTCTCTGTTCAAGTTCTGTCTATCTGAAGTGAATCTGGCCGGACCACAGGTGGAACCTTTCTTTTGATCCCCTTTCCTGCAGTGAAGGATTTGCAGCAGATGCACGACAGGTGGATGTCTCTGACCGGTCAGGACCGACAGCCCGACGGCGCCTGGCTCTCCCAGCCTCCCAACGCTAGCTCGGAGGACAAGTACATCGTCATGCCAACCGACTTTGCCGAGCCAATGGTGAGTCCCGCGCTCTTCCCATCCGCGCCAGGTTACGGTGCCTCTTGTGTTTCTGACGCGTAGCATCGCTGTGTGTGTGTGTGTTTGGCGTGACAGAACGGGTTCCACTGTCGTCTGTGCGGGAGGCACAGTAACAGCGAGCGACAGTGGCAGCAGCACATCTCCTCAGAGAAGCACAAGGACCGGGTGTTCAGCTACGAGGGCGAGGATGAGGACGAGGGCCTGGCCTGGGCGTATCGCTTCCCTGGGCCCTGCCCCACCCTGTGTCCCAGGTCAGCCTCTTAACCATCTGGGGGGGGGGGGGGGGGGGGGGGGGGGGCGATGATTTGTTGAGCCAGACGGGGTGGAACTCTTACCTGGGTAAACAACACCATGAACCAAAGTTTCTTTGATTGACAGGCTGGAGAGCGGCTGTGAGGAGGGCGTGAGCTGCGACTACGCCCACAGCGAGGAGGAGCTGGCGGAGTGGAAGGAGAGGCGGGACTTCCTGCGTCGCAAGCTGGCCAAGGCCCGGGAGGATATGCTCATCATGCCAAACGAGTTTGACTTTGGGAAATACAACTTTCTCCTTCAGGGTTGAAAGCCTTGTTTCCTTATGTAGCGATGCATTTATGCACACAAACATACACTAAGCACACAACAGCTCGTACCCATATACTCATGTCACATACTCATTCCGCATGCTCATACCACAAACTCTGTGGATCGTTTTTATTGGGCTTAGTCTTCAGAATTGGACTGCGTTCTTTTCTAGGACCCGTTGGTAAACTTTTAAGAATATAAGAAAATCCTTTGTTCGTCCCCCAGAAGGGAAGTTGCAGAGCAATTTTAGTCATTTGAAGGGAACTCTGTGCTGAGTAAAAAGATGCTTTTAAAGTAATTCCAAGTAAAGATCGTTTTGTTTACAATATCTTTGCAGGAATGGTATTTGCGTGTATCTTGGTGTTGACAGAAGGGGGCTCTTCCAGTTTATCAGCAGTGCACTTCCACAGATTTGGATGTAGAATTCTGATGGATGATGTGGACTGTTTGATTAGTTCATTGCTCTATAGTATATATATATATATATATATATATATATATATATGGGTAACTGGTGTAACTGCTTAGCATCATCATGTGATCAAGATAGGGGCCTCTTTAAACTGACAGTGTATGAAGTAAAAGACAGCAATTTCTGAATGTGTAGATGACCCATAAATTATACCTAATTTGAGAGGCCTTGGAATTGTCTGTGGTATGTTTTGCTTACAACACAGACAAAAATATGTATTTTATGTGTAGAGCATATTTAATTTGATGGCTAGAAACAGCCTGTAGCAAAACATACATCACAAAATTGTGAATTAACACATTTTATGATGTCTGTTGAACCACTTTTGAAGTATCTGAAGTCAAATGTATTAACTTTTGTTGATCAGATCAATTATATTTCTTCTAGGGCAGTGGTTCCCAACCCTGGTCCTCATGGCCCACTGTCCTGCAAGTTTCCCCCTTCCAACACACCTGATTCTAATGCATGTTCATTACTAGGATTTCAGAGCTAGATAACGACCCATTTATTGGAATCAAGTTGGAGCAGGGAAACGTCTAAAACATGCAGAATCATGGTTGGGGACCACTGTTGTAGGGGGTCATTCAGTGCCTTAAGGCCATTGATATGGATGTGGATAATACAAACACACCATGTGGAAAAGTTCAGTAGCTTACACACCACTGGTACTTACGTTGAAGGGTTGTGTTTCCCGTTCGTGTGTACCTTATTATTTGAATTGATATACATGAAAAGCGGTAAGAATTGAAGTTTACTTTGAATTGTGAATGACAGATTTTGTTACAGAATAAACGTTTCAAAAGGGTTGTTTTACTTGTTCACTATTACAACTGTTAAGATTTATTTATTTTTTAAGAGAAAGGTGAGTCCCAATTGAGGTGTAGGCTACAGATCACATTTTATAATATTTTCTGTCAGGAGGTTGTCTAAATTGTGGCCCACGTGCCTCAGAATGTGACGCCTTAAGAGACAAACAAGTCATAATTGGACGTGGGCAATGATTGACAGGCTATCAAACCAATTGACGTTGTGTTTCTATTGAATAAACATGAATGATTAATTTCATGAGGATTCATTGGTTGTCAGACAAGATCATTTAAATATTGAGAAAGTCGGCGCGCGTGACCATTGGCCAACATGTTGCTGCTGCGCGTGAGAATACCTGAGAATAAGTTAGAAAGTAGTTGGGGAAAGGAAATCATTTTAAACTTAAAGTGTCGTAGCCTCAAGTCTCATTGACAATAATTGGCGATTCGTTTACTGATATAAAAACCTCAGTTTTGGTCTTTAGAAATGTCAACAGCGAATACAATATTCGGGGAGAATGGTGATGTTAACGAAGTCTTCAAAACTCTTATGGATTATCCACAATTTTTCTCAGCCTTCGATGACAACGGTAAATCCTCGGTCAACATGAATAAACATATCCAAACCAAATGTGTTACACTATTTTAAGTGTTGGTTTACATGAACGAATTACACATGTAGATTTAAATGTGTTTTAGAGTAATGTAGCAACTAGAAAAGTAGCAAAGAATCATTACTAGGCTGTAGGCCAGCTGCAGTTGATTTTATTTTATTATATGACATGCAAACGGACCTGTACATTCAGGTCTACTACTGCCTTTAGGTTGACATTTTAAAAACGACGAAATAAACTGAAGCAGTAGTTTTAAAATGGGCAAAATAATTGTCAGCGTGTAATAATATCCCTGTTTGCCTTCCACATACATCCATTATATTCTCATATTACGCGGAATAGCGGTGTTGTGATCACAATTCCCAGGTTGAAATCGTATTTTTGTATCGATTTGTTTCTCAACACTCATGTATTGAGAAATCTTCACATTTAGTGTCTGAAACCTTTATCCTTTATACCAGAACCATGGAGAGAACTTTGTCTAACTGCAAAGGTACCAAGGAAGGAGTTTTGTGTTGCCATGGCAATGTGACAGAATGATACAAAAGGCGCGTTCATCTTATTTGTCAACCTTCTTAGAATGGGACATTTTCAAACGCGTTTTCTATAAATCTTCTGGCAGGTTTCATGTTTTCAATGTCAGATTAAGTGATAATGTCTCTCCCTTCACTGCTGGCTGTGGATCTACCCTTCACGACCTTATATTCATTAGTAGCATCTCATTTTCCTCCTTGAACTCCTCACACCCTTCCTCTTAACAACATGGGATGTCTTTTGAATGTAAGGGTTAAGGAATCGAGAACACACATCTAACTTTAAGTCCGGCAAATCTATTCTTCCATCTTGTTTTATTACCAAATAAACCCATTAATTCAGATAATATGCAAACTTGTTGGCGTGTTTACATTTCTATAGGCCAAGCAATTTTGATGTTATACGGCTGTACTTGACCTGTCTAACGTTGTTGAGCTGAACAGTTTTCATTATCCATCTGTTCTATGGGCATGAATCAAACAGACAGGCACCAGCATCGGTGTCTTTCACTGTCAGAGAGCTGTGTGTCCTCTGGTCTGCTAGGAGAGCGACACAGGGCAGAATATCACACATCACAGACCACGTAACGTGTTGGCCTGGCAATGAATGAAATATTATTTTGGTGACATCAATACACTAATGTAAAGATTACATTTGATGTGGCTTGCTATGCCTGTCCTATAAGCCTTTTTTGTCGAAGTGCGAAAAGGCTATGCGGCGTGCCATGGAATGGTGTTCAGTAGGCAACATTTTATGGTCCTGGCTAAAACCACGTTTTGCATGATTCGTATTGGCAAAGTAAAATAAACAAACAAGATCGTCGTGTTCCCATCTGGGTAATCTGACGTTTAAATATGTCCAGATCCACACACACATACGTCCACGATGCACGAGAGAGGGTGAGGACACAATGTTTTCAGTCTGCGCACGCACCATCGCACGTGCTGCCAACACGCCCACCACACAGCTTGTTCCTGCACGTGAGTGCACGGGCACGTGTTTTGCCACCAGTGGCGTGTCACCTTGTACAAGTGGATGAAACGGTGTAGGCTAGGCTGTCTGCAGTATGAATTACCGTTGGAGGTATCGTCTAACAGACCTAGAATTAGCCTACAACGTCGTCAGACTGTTGTACTTTATTGTTCAAACAGGAAAAAAGAAACATTATTATGTTGTTGTCCGCATAATTACTCAGCACTGCTACCTTACAGTAGTAAAGCAGATTCATATGAAGCTGTCTGCATATGTCAACTATTCACAGGCGGTGATGGACTTGTTTGGGCTGTCAGTGGTTAGTGGTCATCCTGTCGAGACAAAATGTTCCCATCGCTGTTCACGTTCTGCACGTTGTTTAAATACGTAGCAGCCTTTGCAATAGATAGGAAATACGAGGTTTTCGCTTCAGCCAATAGCTTTAACGGGCGTTGCACCACTACAACTCAGAACACTCGAACACTAAATATTCATGTTGGCTCATCCAATCAGCGTTCAGCATCGCCAAAGAGGGCGCGGCCAAAAGCTCATGAATATTGAAACAGCTCCGCGGAGAGACGAGCAGCTCTGTGTTGTTTTGTTTCTAAAGCTTGAAATTGTCAAACAGGTTTCCAAGCACCATCCGAGTCTGACCAAAGGGAACATCGTCCTATAGATCAAATTTGTTCCCATTTTCCCACGGAATATTTCTAATTGCGCTGTAGACATGGCTGGGAAGGCGACTATCAATGGGGCACTGAAGCTTAAATCGAGTCCTCAGAAATCGTTCCCTTTTGTTTTAAAGAAGATTATGGACATCCCTCCTCCTAATATTCTCGACGAAGGTGACGACGGTAAGACATTCATTACACCTGTATGAAGTGTGATATTCCTGTTTCCAATGTAAGGCATCTACAATTTGACCCACATTGAATGCAGACAGTAACGTCGTCAATCTTGGCATTGTTCCCCTTAATTGTCAGCCTTCAAATCGAAACGTAGTTGTGCGTGTTCAGGGTGCCATGAATCCCTGTTCTAATACCAATAATCACTTGCAAATAGTGATGGATGACGTTAACAGTGGAGTTAGGAAGTCTGTGTAGACTCCAGTTTCCCCTTGGCTTTAGCACAGAGGGGGGGTGGGGGAGGGGAGAGAGGACACCGAAAAGGGAACAAAAAGTTCCAGAAGCTCTGGCTCGGTTCACGAGCCGTGTACCCAGGTCACAGTGAGGAACAGACACGAGACACTCATCACGTTTCAAATGAACATTCGACTGGATTATGAGAAGCTCGTGTTAGGTCGGTGGTCGCACTTCTGCGTTAAGGGCGAACTTTAGCTCCGAACCCTGGTTCGTCTCATGCACCCATTTGGCTTCCGCTTCACGCCCATTATGTTTTCTTCTATCCCATGACATTGGACCTCTAACCTACTTTGGTTTGCTCACATTTCTTTGTGTCTTTCCCATGGCCACGCCCCCTTCCCCCCGGACCCTCTCACCTCATCACCTTTCCCTTCAGCCTCTCTCTCTCTCATTCCTGTAGTGGGATTTATGAGTTGTGCGGTGGGCGTGGAGCTAAACATCCACATCCGTCGCGGACCAATCATTCGATGGTTTTGGCGATGCATTGATTTGAGGTTCAGTCGCAGTGAAACCTCATCCTCCGTCCTCCTGTCAGACAGAATAGTCACTTAATTCCCTTTTCCTGTGTGTTTTCTGTATTTCTCCAGAAATAGAGAAGGAGAAGCTGTGTTCGTCTGAGAATGTGGAGACCAGCTCGGGCGGTGGGGACAGTGGCTCGGGGGGCACGGGCGGCAGCGGGGGGAGCGTGTCGGCCTCCCTGACCCCCGCCATCTGGGAGAAGACCATCCCCTACGACGGTGAGAAGTTCCACCTGGAGTACATGGACCTGGACGAGTTCCTGCTGGAGAACGGGATCTCCAGCACACTGGAGGAGGACCTTCAGAGCCTGACCCAGGAGGACAGCAAGACCCCGTCCACCTCAGCCTCCGCCACCATCTCCTCAGCCTCGGAGATCGTCACCATCACCCTAAAGGCAGCCAAGATAGAACAGGACGAGGAGGAGGAAGAGGAGGGAGGGGAGGAGGAGGAGGATCCGGAGGATCAGGATTCCCTGTCTGTGGCCGAGGCAGTTGATGTCGAGTCAACCAATCACACAGGTGAGTCTCGGTGATGAACGACACGTGGTGTTCTGGTGTAGCCTTGACAACAGCCTGACTGCCTGGCTCATCATATTGATGTAGTCCCCACCAGCAGACTCTGTATCCAGAATTAAGAAGGCTTGGGGATCTGGGTTATGTTATTAGCCACCAGATCTAATGCTATTTTACTGTACATTATGTTCAAATCAGTCACACACACTAACTGCAGATTGCAGCACAGAATGGCATGTACTTAACTTATACTCCCTGGTGCATAGCAATGTGTGTGTGTGTATACGTGCACACACACACCAGCACACACACACCCGCACGCACACACCCGCACACACACACACACACACACACATGGTCTGGCATCTTGCCCTAGCCGGTTTGAACAAACATGGCAACATACAACATGGAACTCGGGTTACAACAGTATTGAGGTCAACCTTCCTGAACGAACTGTCCTTGGGAAAGAACTGTCAGACTAAACAGCTGTTCACTTCAGTAGAGACACTTGGTTTTAAGGATCTTTTGACCACCATTCTTATCAGCCAGTACACCACTTATAAAGACAACAATACTCGTCCATAAGTAAACAATCTTGCGGTCGAACCCCAGCCTCATTCAGACCTCCTCCGTTTCCCCTGTGCTAGATGGCAAAGCCGTCGATCGCAACACGCCCTCGCCCATCGACCCGGAGGCCATCGAGGTGGACGTCAACTTCCAGCCTGACCCCACCGACCTGGTGCTGTCCAGCGTCCCTGGAGGAGAGCTCTTCAACCCCAGGAAGCACAAGTTCTCCGACGAGGAGCTCAAACCCCAGCCGATGATCAAGAAGGCCAAGAAGGTGTTTGTGCCCAACGAGCAGAAGGTAAAACAGTCAAATCCAAACATCGTTGTGGATGTGTTGGTTGGATGAGTTGGTGTTTGTTGTTATAGGTCACATTCTGCCATGTTATAATAGTGACAGGTCGTGGTAGACACTTGAATGCACGTGATTTTAAGGTTAAATGCTGCCAGGGTGAACGATACGCCACTCTGATCAATCTTTACTAACCCACACAGTAGCTGTTGTATTTGTGTTGGAAACTTAGTGCCACACTTTGTGGTAGGAGACCTTTAAAGAGGGATTGGAGACCAAAGATTATAGCTGTTTCCACAACAACAGATGTTCCACATTTCAATCCACTGTTGATCCCCATTCATTTAACACCCCCTCCTCCCTCACACCCCAAGGATGACAAATACTGGTCCAGGAGGAAGAAGAACAACATGGCTGCCAAGCGCTCTCGCGACGCCCGCCGTCTGAAGGAGAACCAGATCACGGTGCGCGCCTCCTTCCTGGAGCGGGAGAACGCGGCGCTGCGGCAGCAGGTGGCCGAGCTGCGGAAAGACTGCGGCCGCTGCAAGAACACCATGGCCCGATACGAAGTGAAGTACGGGCCGCTGTAAGGCTCCGCCTCTCACCCCCTTTAGAGACTGCGACTGTCCTCTAACAACACCGAAACTCCCCACCAAAAAAAAAAGAAAGACAGAAACACAAGTTACAGACACAAAACAACAAAAAGGGATTTTTTTCTCCAGAAACGGAACTGCTGCCTTGTGGGCCGCGCCTGCCGGCTAGCCGCGGCGTCCAGCCCCAGACCGGCGAGGACGCTCCTCGGAGCTGACAGAGTAGCTAGCAGCTGAGCCGTCCAGGTAGGTAGACAGGAGAGCCCAAAGGAGCGGCTGGCTCCTACAGAGAGAGAGAGAGAGAGAGAGAGAGAAGGAGAGAAGACAGAGAGAGAGGGGTTCTGAACACTCCCCCATGTCTCTCATACACAGGGAGATGTTATGAGCTTCGCTAAAACAAAAGAGGTCTTAGTAATAGAAGAGCCCAGGACACGTATCATTTAGCCACGGTCCACGCCAGCAAAGTCCTGCAGAGGACCAAAGCATGAGTGCTGTTCCCCCTTACCCCCCCCCCCCCCGCCCGCCCCCATCGCCCGTCCATGTCGGTGCGGTAACTGTCTCGTCTGCTTTGTTCAAAATAACTCGGCTATGAAGAGAGACATGGGAACTGTTGATTTATTCCTAATGGGTCATGAGTGAAGCTGAGCCAGTGAATGAAAATACCCAGAGGAACGGAGAGAGCAAGATTACACCTTCAGGATTGTAACCATGGCGAGGAGGCAGGAGAGACATGATGAAGAAGAGAAATTAGGTCCAGGAGCAATTTGGCTAGACAGTCACAGGCCTTTTGTAAGCCTCTGGGTATACCCCACTCCCATTGGTGCACTATAATAATCTTCTGTACATACACTTCTCTCCCACACCACGTAGATGTGTGTGTATTCGTGTGTCGAACCTCCCCCCCCCCCCCCCCCCCCCCCCCCCTTAAAAACACTGTGTGTGATTGATTAGCATTGGGTCTGGGTGGCCACCATTTCTGTACAGGTAGGAGATATAGTAACTTCAAGAATACGAAGGGAGAAAAAAAACTGCATGATCCACGATTTTTACGTCATTGTGTGTCTTTGTTTCACCCCAAATCTTCTCCCAATTTCTCGTACATTTTCTTAGTTTGGGATATTTCCCAATGACTGTTTTGAAAGAACAGGGTTAATAATGGACTTTTTCTGCCAGTATATTATTGCTCGTTGACAAAGGTCTACGTTAGGCACTTATCAGGACCCTCAGTAGTTGAGGGGGATGTACTGTGTAGGGTGGTTTATTTAACTGCAAACACTGCAAGTAGGGGGCGCTGAAGAGCCAGTGCCCTGTATTGTCAGTCACAGATTCTTTTTTTTAAGACCCAAAGATGCCTGCTGTTAATCGTTTCTATGGTCGTTTTTACAGTGACAATACACTTGTCAATTTAACCCGTCTTTTTTACCTTATCGACGTACTTGCTTTTCCCCCGTGTTTGCTGAAGAGCTCTTATGATCAGTCCTGTATTTATTTGGATAATAATACATCTATCGATTGTGATGTGTGTTGATATATATTCGATTATATTTCCTCTGTGGAACTCAAGAGAAATGAAACCATACAACAATGTTTGCAGGTTCTTGAAACAGTATTGATATGGAAAGTTGTGTCTGTCTCCCACTTGTACGTTCCGGTCCAATGAGATGCCATTTAGAACGGGGAGGGGTGTCCTGTGAGGAGCAGTCAGTTAGGCTGGATCACATCAAAACTCCTTGCAGACAGGATATGACTCGTTGCAGACAGGATATGACTCGTTGCAGACAGGATATGACTCGTTGCAGACAGGATATGACTCGTTGCAGACAGGATATGACTCGTTGCAGACAGGATATGACTCGTTGCAGACAGGATATGACTCGTTGCAGACAGGATATAACTCACTGCAGACAGGATATGACTCGTTGCAGACAGGATATGACTCGTTGCAGACAGGATATGACTCGTTGCAGACAGGATATGACTTGTTGCAGACAGGATATAACTCACTGCAGACAGGATATGACTTGTTGCAGACAGGATATAACTCACTGCAGACAGGATATGACTCGTTGCAGACAGGATATGACTCGTTGCAGACAGGATATAACTCACTGCAGACAGGATATGACTCGTTGCAGACAGGATATGACTCGTTGCAGACAGGATATGACTCGTTGCAGACAGGATATGACTTGTTGCAGACAGGATATGACTCGTTGCAGACAGGATATAACTCACTGCAGACAGGATATGACTCGTTGCAGACAGGATATGACTCGTTGCAGACAGGATATGACTCGTTGCAGACAGGATATGACTTGTTGCAGACAGGATATGACTCGTTGCAGACAGGATATGACTTGTTGCAGACAGGATATAACTCACTGCAGACAGGATATGACTCGTTGCAGACAGGATATGACTGACTGTTAAGATGCTGAACTCCAATGTCTTCAGCTGACATGAAACCTGTTAATTCAGTTTGTGTTTTTGCATAAACCTGCAAAATACATAAGGCAATAATATTCTCTTTTGACGCAATGCTTGATCTTCCAAATAATTTCCGTTCACTTTTTTAATGTGGTTACGCTACATTTTGAAATGGTCATTGTGCTTCCAGTTTGGTGTCCACTTATGGTGTCTGCTGCATGAATTTAAACAGGCAAAATTGGGCCATTTTGCAATGAAATTCTGTACACAGTCGTGTTTCAGTGTCAAATTCAAAAATATATGCTATTGTAAACACAATCTTATTGGATAGAAACTGATGGTTTGTTTAGGCAAAGGGAATGACGTTTGAAATAACCCAAATAATCTGTCATCTTTTTCAAATGAACAGTTTTTTTGTTGCAACATGTCTTTATCTTCCATCCTACAGTGTGATGAGAAATAGCAGAACTCCATCCTGTCTGTTTTTACTGTTTCTTTACTGTTTAACCACCTCCGCTGTGCAGCTTTTGACCTTGGTTGAAATCTTTATATGTAGCAATTCCCTTTTTTCAAATGAATCACCAAACAGCTATAAAACTCTCACCGTCGAAATGACTTTTAAGATAACAAGTGCATATTTTACGTTGTTTTTATGTTATTAGCTAATTTTCTTTTTTATATACAGATGCATTTCTTGTGATTTCTATTCTCTACTCATGTTTTTAAGATGTGTGTAAATGCAGTAGGTCCATCTGTACAATCTCTTATACATATTAAAGTGGAATTTGATGAAACGTGAGTCCTTGTGTTGACCTTGACTGAGTCATGGCTGTTCTGTCAACAACAGGATGCAGGGAGATAAACACTGTGCATCGCATGGCGGACAGAATAACCCCCCCTCTCCCCTCCTCCTCCCCTTCCTTCTCCATGCCTTGTGCTCATAATCCACGAACATGCACATCTGCACACATGCGTATCATCAGAGACGGTCACACGTAAGCTCTCGCACACGGATACACGCGTGTGAAAACATGGTGTCGTAGCAGATGAACAGTCACCCTCACGTATCGAGGCCCAGTTGTTTTTTGGAGGTGTTCTATGTTCCTTTCTCTCCGGCCCCTCCCTCATCTCACCCTCATCAGTATTCCAGCAGAGTCGGGGATATTGCGTAATGATCACATCCACACACAGGGGAGCAGTGTTGCGTAACAGCAGACTCCAACACTGGTGGGGTGGGGGGCGGAGGGGTGGGGGGGAGAGAAGAGAGGGAGGAGGGAGAGGAGTGGAGTGGAGAGATTGGGAATGGTGTATTTTGGAAAACGAGAGGGTGGGGGTGGATATCAGAGGAGCAAAGGCGAGAAACTGGGTGTGGATGAGAGCGAAGCCTGAGATAAAGGAAAACATGAAAAGGGGGGCGGGAGGGAAGGGGGGGGGAGACAAGCAGTGAGTGGGCGATGAGAAGATGGAGATGGAGAGCCAAGAACAGGACTGAGCATGCATGTTGATGTCAAACTGGGAGATGCCATTGGAGTGCAGCACTCACAGTAGATAGCTTCAGGCTGCCTGCTCTGAAAGAAGTTCAGAACAGATTCACTATCTAAATATTAAGACACATCTCCACGAATGAAAGGGGTTAGGGTTAGATTAGGGTAAGGGTTAAAATAGGGTTAGGGTTAAAATAGGGTTAGGGTTAGATTTCCCCTCAAGGTAATTCAAGATGGCATCTTTCTGACGCTCACCTTGAAGGGACACCTCTGCTGACATTCGAGTAACGAAAGGCTCACAAGAAAGAAAATCAAACAAGCTGGTTATTTTCCATGCTTATTTTTGCCATTCGGTTTTATTACAAACTTAAAAAAGAATCTGATACAATAGGAAACTGCAGTAATAAGTCCCCACATTACTGTGGCAGCACAGAAAACAGGTCATTGCATTTCAGTAGTGAAAGATTCATCATACACATCTACAGGGTGTACAGATAAGATACAAAATAGGAAAAAACTATAACAAAATACAGGCAAAAAAGAAAGCACTATATTAATATAGCTTCTTTAATTATAATAATTAGTTTTTACAATTAGATCTGACATAGAAAATAAATGTTTTTTTTTCTAACAAAATATTCCCAAGTGCAAAATAAAATACATAGATTTAAGCAAGGGACAGAATATATATATATAAAAAAAAGGGGTTCAACCGCAGTCAGATTTCATCCTGGTGATAGAGCAGCAGAGTTTGTGGATTTAAAGAGTATTTTTCATTTTAAATTGTATTTATAAAGTTGTATGGAACGCCTTTTCTAATGTGTTATTCATTTGTTTAAATAATGCAACACAACAAGCCATGTGGTGAGATTTCCTCCATCCAGCAGATTTAGCTTCAGGTCACTTCACTGCGTAGATCTCTGGATATACCATCTTTTTCACGCACCAAGACTTTGTATTAATCCATGTACGCCAACACAGTAATCTGACCAAAGACACAAAGCAGAACGTCCTTTGGAACATTTGGGTTACTGAAATGAAAATCACTGAGAAGGAACTCGGTGGGAAGGAGGGAGCGTGAGGAGATGGCAAAAGAAAATGTCCCAAATAGCCAGCCTCCATCATTGGACTGTCTATCACCAAGATTCCCTCATCACAGAACAATCACATTCAGTGCTCATCCAATCTTCACCTGCCTGGAATACCAACCTCTAATTGAATAAGGATGAATTAGAACATCTGAACTAAGGACCATGACCCCCCCCCCCCCCCCCAAACCACCTCACTGTGCACCAGAATATCAGGGCCAGCTCTCTACATGGCTGTGGACCATGATAAATGTAGAGACCAACAAACACTACATGACATTTTGTATTTATAAATATAAAAATAAGTCAACTCAACATTCTTTGTTGCATGAATCTTTGTTTAGGTTCCAATTCGGCATGTTTTCCCCCTCTAGCAATGTTGTTTACATATAAATGCCAATGTTTAGCCTACGCTTCAGTACCATCTATGGGTATGGATGAAAACACACTAGATTAAGGACTGGAAATGTTGGATGTGTGATGGCGTTAGACAGCTATAATGAGGATTATGGTTGTGAAGCTATACGAGAGAATATATGGATATGGATCCGTAGCCGTGGATCCAATCAGATTTGTAGGTTGGTTGAGGTCATGTAGGGTTTAAAGTTTCAACCTATCCAAATGTCTGTGTTATTTAACATGGTGTGAGGATGCAGTAGACGAGGGGTGTCCAATCCTGGTCCTCAGGGGTCGCTTTCCTGAAGGTTTTAGAGGCTCACACAGAGCTTGGTAACAACCCATTCATTAGAATCAGGTGTGCTGGAGCAGAGAAACATCTAAAACCTTCAGGACAGCGGCCCCTGAGGGCCAGGGTTAGACGTCCCTAAGAGTTAGACCGTTCCCAGACTGTCCTTTGGTTCCAGGAAATGACTGAGCACACATAGTAAATCCAAGTTTGATTCCCCATCAACGTACCACTGTAAACATTCATGTCTGAAATCCTCCACAAACCCCAACTTAGTTTACATTTACCCGTCTTTTATTGGAGAAATTCTATACAAGGAACAATACACATTCAATACTTTATACATCAACTTTTTTTTTTGTCTCAACTTGCATATATATTTATATAGTTATTTTCTGAAAAAATAACCTCGGCAAATAAGAAACTAAATGAAGGAAATTTGAACATAAGAAATCTTTACATATTTCTATAGTTATAGTATAGTCTTATCCTTATAAATGTACTTTGATAATTATTTTGAAAAAACACACAGAAAAAAAATATAGAAAAATTGTAAATAAATTACAAACAAATGTAAAAATGCACCCTTACCTCACAATCGCAACATTTATACAAATTTATCTCGGTATCTCCCCCCCCCCCCCCACCCCCCTAAACTGAATGAACAGAAACAAGACAAGCCTCAGAAGTGCTTCCATGCATATGACCGACTGTCATGTAGCAATGCCAGTGATCACAAGTCAAGAGTTATCAGGTTAGCTTATCCACAGACATTAATGGGCATAGCTAGAAATACAAAAATAACATTCAAATGATTGCTAAACCCCCCCCCCCCCAGCCCCACATGACACAAATCTGGCTCACGAACACCTTGCAAATATAAAACTTGAACTCAATGGGTCGATGTAACAAAACAAAATAAATTTGCAAAAAAGACAAACATTGGGGAATGAGAATTTTAGGCAACTCTCTGTGTTTGGGGAGGGAGGCGAGGGCCATGTGTTCTGTGGCCCAGAAATATCTGGACATAAAGTGCTGGATGGCTCAAGAAGGACATTGAGGACTGAGGCTGCCCTACCTCATGACAAACAAACTACCACTTAATACACAGAGCTGGACGATCACTTAGATCAAGTAGTCAAATGAAAGGATCATTACTCAAAAATACTAAATCGCATCACATTCATAGTCCTTACTGCAGGAGAAAAGACGCTTTTTGTTAAATTCATCTTGTACAACAGCAGCAGCAACTGGAACAGAGATAATTAGGGATTAAGAGAACGGGGGGAGCAAGTGAATTGGTTGCTATGCAACACAGGTTCACCAATAACGTGCTCTGGGTTTTATAAGTGTTGATCTCAGCCAAATGTACTTCCACAAAAAGGTGATAGAACTTGCTAGATACTCCAGTCCTGCCCTCCTTGTTTCCGTGCCAAGAGCTCTCCTTCATGGGCAGTCCTAAGACATTTATCACAATCCCCCACTGCTTAAATGCATCCCATCCCCCTCCTGTTCAGCTTCACACACTGCTGACTTGGACAGTGCATGTGTGTGTATGTATGTGTGTGTGTGTGACTATGTATTCGTATGTGTTAAAGATGACCATGTTATATCCTAAGAGGCAAAGATCACCTCCCTGTCTTGCGGTCTCCCCTCTCGTTCACCTGAGGTCCTCTGAGTTTCCCACCAGTGTTTCCAGTCAGTGTTCCTCTCCTGTTCTCACCAGTGCTTTAACCTGCCCCCCCCCCCCCCACTCTCAAATGCTTGGTTTGCTACATTGCCTCACAGACAAAGCACAGAGAGAGAGAGAGAGAGAAAGAGAGAAAAAGAGAGAAAGAGAAAAAGAAAGAGAGAGAAAGTGAATGAAAATCCAAGCAAATAGACCCGTTATAAAATAAGAGCCATGTTGAGTATGAGCCAACAGAGAGGGACACAGGAATATAAATGGATCCCAGCACAGTCTCCTCTAACTGTCAACGAATGCAGCCCCAATTGCAAAATAAAAGAGCTGCACGTTGACGGCCATTCTACAAGGCCGTCCCTCTTCACAGTAGGACTGTACAGTGCAAAATTGCAAACCAATCGACACGCGTCTGCCAGACCAGCAAACTAAGGATCTCTTTATATCATCATCTTTAGAAGTGGAACATTCAATGCAACAAACAAAAAAACAACAAAAACAAATGTCGCTGTGCAACAGGAGGCTGGTTACTCCTCTGGTTGAAAACAAACTCAAAACTGAACAGCCAGACGGAACTGAGCCAAAAATGTGTACTTGAGAAGGAACACATTAAACTTTTTGGATGTGGTATTGGCAGAAAAGAAAAAACCCTTAGCTGTAGAATTGTTAAGAACACATTTAGAAAAACATAACCGTAAATATTTAAGAGCGTCACCATCCATCATCTGACGTAGTAACACTCAACACATCAGGGTAACTAGGTAAAGGCCTAGTTGGCCAGCACCACAGACTGGAAAGCCTGGCTGGGATATTGCAGGTTGTAGCTTCCTAGCCCCTCCACGAAGGAGGGCTTCTCCATGTAAGAGATTCCACTGTTGCCCCCAATCAGGCCCACGGCTGGGCCTGGCGGCGGGCTGGAGAAGGGGTCGAAGGAGGGGTGGGAGTGTGCGGGGTGAGGGGGTTGAAAGGGGCTGGCGTGAGCGGGCATGTGCCCGGAGCCGTCTGTGTCAAAGTAGAGCGGCCCTGGGGATCCTGGGTATACAAACTCTTTGGCGTTGGGGGAGAGCTGGCTGGGGATGCCCCCCCCCAGGGAGTGCAGGGAGAGGGACAGGGGCTTGTGCTTCAGCAGCCCCGGGGGGGAGATGGTGGTGGGAGAGCGGGAGAGCATCCTCTGGGGTGGAGGGACGCCCACCCCTGAGCTGCCACCCGAGCCAGACACACCACACTTCTTCATCTTGGTGGAGCCAAATTTAGTTGCGGCAAAACTGGCGGTGGTGAAGGTGATTGGCTGCAGGGGCGGCCGGGTGCTGGGCAGGGCGGAGGGAGGCTGCTGCTGCTGGGAGGGGAGGTAAGAGAGAGCCCCACTGGGAGGGGAGGGGGTCGAGGTGTTGGAGGAATGGGTGGTGGGGTTGGTGGGGGTGCTGGAGCCAGGGTAGCTGTAGAGCCCTGGGCAGGACGAGGAGGAGAGGGGTGTTGGGGAGCTGGAGAGGGAGGGGAGCAGGACCGGAGAAACCTGTCCTCCAATGGGAACAAACACCTGCGCGTCTGGGTTGAACCCCAAACTCTTGGCCTCTTCAGCATCAACGTCTCCTTTACCCTCGCCGTTCCCTCCTTCCAGCCTTTCTCCGTCCCCTCCCACACCTGGAGGGTCCTCCAGGTACAGAACCTTCACTGCTCCCTTCTCCCCGATCTGGTAGGACACCTCGTAGGGATCGATCCATACGCTTAGCTCTGCGGGCACGTTGGCACGCACCTCCTCTGTGTCCAGGCCACTCCTCCGGGCTGCCAGCTCCACCACGGGGTCCCAGGGAGCTCCCAGGTGCAGACAGCGGAAGGCAGATCCTCGGAGAGGAGCCTCGGGGTACCAGTGGCCCTCGAAGCGCGAAACCAGTATCCTCTCCAGCTCTTCCCCAAAAAGGTCTGCTCGGCGACGTGGGAGCTTGTTATACAGGTAGGACACGATAAAGTTGAGGGCAACCTTCACCTCTAAATGCATGGTTGAGCCAGGCTGGCGTAGTGTGGGTCTCGGTTGTCAAATCGTGTGTCAGAAGACTAGGTATTACAGTACGGGAACGGCTCGGAGCAGTCTGATAGTTTTAGCTACATTTGATGAAGCCTGTAAGGATGCAAGCTGAGGAGCCGTATCCAAGGAAGTCGGACAACTGACTTGGAGGCCAAAAGATAGTCCAACGTTCTCAGGAGATGCTTGTCTGATGTAAATGTGTCAGTTTCACACTGTTGAATGAAAGAGAAGGAGAAAATGTGGTTATTCATAAGAGAAAACTGAACTAATTCAGGACCATGTGACAAAATAATGTAGTCGAGGAAGCAATGCTGAGAACAAGCTGAAGCCATATGCAAGCAACACTATTCTTCACTACACATTGGGAACATCGAGTTTCAGGTAAGTCAATTAGCTTTGACTCATTGAAATTACTTTCAAACGGATTTAAATATTTTTTTCTCCCCCGTTGTGAGAACCATAGACATGGTAAGAACACCATGGTGTAAAATGGCAGGGCAGTAACCGATGACCGTAGAGAACACAATGTACCATCATGCAATAGTTTGACGTCATCATCACAACACGTGCACCGCCTCGCGCACCATAAACATTTCACCTCCATCCATTTAGCTGCCAGGTGGAACAGAGAAATAACAAGAACAAAAACATCTAAATTCTGTCATCATTTGCCGATAAGAATCAGATGTAGATTAGATACATTGTTCAAAACGTTCTTAGTCTTATTGGAGGTCATGTTTTCAGGATATATGAAGACGAGGTATTTCATGGTAAACCTCAGATCCATTTGCTATACCAGGCTGCCATCATCCTTCATTGCTTTATTCACGCAATAGGATTGTTGGACAGACTTCATTTGAGAATATATCCACACTTTTGCTTGAACTTTCGCAAACGGGACACATTTATTTTCGACATCCAATGTCATTCAATGTCATTTCGTTAAAATCCAGTTTAGAGGGCCTGTTTTCATGCTAAAGGTCGTCTGCTTCATGTTAAAACAGCCCTGATTGTTAGACCATGTCCAGCCAAAACACAAGCCTCTCTCCCTCTACATCCTTTCCCTTTGATAAATCTGAGACGTTTTCGCTGGTTTCCTGTGCAAACATTATAATATTTTAACCAACCTTCATTTAGGCAAATAGCATAAGCTTTTATGATAATCACTCAGTACATGTATTCATATTAACCAGTTTATTTATACAGGTTATGGCTTTCATTGGCTAAGGACCAGTACCCTTCTCTCAAAAAGTAACATCTTAAAAATGTATTGCAACAATGTAATAACAAGAGTGGGCAATAGGCATTCAAATGGATCACATTTGAAATCTTAAACACAAAGAAGGAAATTGAATGTCATATAAACTATTGCATACGCACTTTTAATATAAAAACACGAATGGATACCATAATATTTGTAGCCTCCTGGATTGGGAAGCTTGTAATGATTTTACACTGTCTGATGTTGGCAAAGTGATGCTGTCACTGTCAATTCACAGCACCTCTTCTATAGAATTGAATTAAAGGAAGCCTAATAAAGTGGTGAGTGTTGCAGTCTCAAGTCTGTCTATTGACCGAAGGCAAAAAAAGAGATGAACCAAGAAATAAATTAATCTTGTCAGCAAAAGACTAAATCTGCCACCAGAAGCTTTTCAAACCTTATTAACAAACGAATTGTTTCCCCAGAATTAATATAATTGAGAATATTCTAATCAAAAATGGATGACAGCACAGCACCCATATATATTCTCGACAGGTAAATCCCAACCCGGCAGAATAATAATACAGAAAATCGCATTACAGATTAAATACAGATTACACGCATCTCTGGAGTCAGTTTATAAAGATGTATCAAAAGAGCATGTTTATAATGTGATATTCTGTAGCTGTACTTACAAATGCCAAGGTTGTGTTCCAAGACCTGTTCTTTGTTTCTTTTAAGAAACAATAAATTATTAGGATGTTTATCCCTGCCAAACGCGATAGATTAGATTTCTTTTATATTATATTTTATCTCAAATGTGAGATTTAGGGCTTCCCCAGTTTCCTCTACCGACAGGTTGAATGAAACATCCAGAGAACTTTACAGTTTGTCAACCTTGCGCATTTATACAGAACCATTCGCCCACACCCCCCTGTGCTCTGAGGATGTGCTCCTTATCTGGAACTACTTTCTTGACATTATAATTTATTTTTCTTTTAAACTTAATTTTAGCTCACATGTATGTTTTTCCTAATTAGTTTGCAAAACCAGTGTGATATGCTTTTGTAGTCTTGCTATTGAACACCAACCCACAGGAAAAACTCTTATGTTTCTTATTAATGAATTGTTTGCACCTTATTGTTGGGTTGAACCGAAATCTAATTTGTAATGGTTAAACCTAAATCAGCAATTAGTTGAGTCTCAGATCTGAATTTTATTGGCTGTCAGTATCACAGTCAGGTCACGGCCTGCTCTATTTCTCGGCGAATGTATATCAGTATTTTAGCGTAGGTGCTGTGCCATTGCTAAAAATACAAGCTGTGATAGCAACAGAGACTCCATTGGCTGAGATGGGGGAGGACCATGGGAGGACCCTTAGTTTATTGGGTTGCAGTGTACAGTCAGCAAGTAAAGCCATAGGAAAATGTTGAAGCGTTATGGGTAATGTCGTTTTGTGAATATGCTTCTGTGGTTTGTAGTAAAGCATCGGTACTTGGCAGATACAATACAGTAAAATGTTATTTTAGATATAGATAGATCAGCCAGTCAACTGAAATTCGGCATAAACTTTTAACACACGATTATTAACAACAATAAAGTTCCTTATTAAGACAATATGTAGCCTAATTAATAATGGTATCTTAACGATACAGTCCATAATGGAATTATAAATGCAAAAGAGTTGCTAACTGGCACACTTTATTTCTCAAGAGCCTTCAGTTTATTATAGGGAACAGGTACGTTTTATTATAGGGAGCTGGTTTGTTGAAATCCTTAAAGCGAGTAACAACTTCAACCATCAAAGCCGTTTCGTGGCTTGTCCCAAAATGATGTATGCCAATCTAAGTATTTATATAGATGTTAAAAATTCTACCAGAAAACGTGAAGCGTCTCTTAAACCTCTCTCGATTAAAATAAAATAAAATAATATTAATATATCTTTCAGGACAAAGATAGCAGATTGTTCTGACGTCACACCACAGCGACTCAGTTAAACAAAATGGCGTCCTACTGTATGACTGTCACTAGGCTACGGGTAAGAAAACCTTTTGTAAAATAATAATAATAATAAAATTATTCGGTTATTTTCAACCCTCTTGAAATTGTTAGGCTGTTCAGCTGTTTGATTATTCAACTAATTTCAGCAAAGCCTCTAATATGAACTTTGAACAGTGTTGTGGACAGATAGGTCACAGTGTCCCCGGTGTTGTTGGACAGTTGTTGACATCAACAGCAGCTTCTAGTTCAGGAAACCTGATACCAGCTACAGTGTATTACAATAATATATCATCTAATTGTGTGATCATTTGTATGCTTTTGAATTGAACGTTAGTGGCCCAGGTGTATAACTGTTTTACAAGGTGATCGCAAGGTTATTGCATTTCTAGCTAAATTAAGTGCGCATTGTTGACTTAATGTCAGACATTATCACAACAGACCCAATGTTTAACTACAATTCCTCAATTTAATGTACTGTAGTTAAGTCACCTTCATTTTGGTTAAAATAACCAGTAACAAACACCATCTCTGATTTATACAAATGCTTTAAATTAATCTCTTTAAGGTCCCTGGCCATTAATCTGGCCTTGTAATGTGCTCTGTCTCTGTTTAGTTCAGTAATTTAAGACAGATATGAGTCTGATATCGAGTTTGATTGTGTACCAGCCCTTTTTTTCTAAAACGACATCAAACTCATTAATGTTCTGGAAATTACTTCCTATTGTATTTTTGGTTGTGTCATTTACCTAAAGATTTGGTTCATTGTGAACTTTGACCTGGAATGACCTGATTTCATCATCTCATCAGTCAGCCGATCAATGTTAGCCCTCACCTGTTGAACATTTTCAATGTCATTGAACCATTGTCAATAACCTTTTTTAGTTCTGCGTAGTTTAATGTTATTATGGTACACTGCAGGCATACTGCAACCTATTTAGGCCTAATTCTCCTCTCACATTCTAATGTGTAGCATGCTTTAAGACCAGATTAAATGTAGGATTTTAACTGTGTGTCCAGTGCATCGCCATATAAGAAAACCAGCAACGAAAGTCATAAAGGTTTAATAGGTTAGTAAAACCTGACATTGACTTCAACGACTCCTTCCTTCATTCCTCAGCTTGTCCTTGGAACAGGGGCGAGGCGTCTTCATGTCTCTGCCGCCTTCAACGCAAAGGCCAAGGTGGCCATGAGCCGCTTCGAGCCCGGCACCAGCATCAACTATGAGAAAATGCGCGAGAACATCAACATTGTCCGCGAAAGGTTATCATCATGTCTTGTGTACCGCACATGCCAGACTCTGGCAAACGTCTTAACTTGCACCCTCACAATGAGAACTACAGGCCAAATGTTGCTATTTATGGTGCTGACTAAGACTTGAATTGGTTTGATTGACTTTACCCTTTGACTGCAGTTTGGGAAAGTGTTTGTAGCTCGTCACATGACGACCTACAGCCTTAGCAACTCAAAGCCTTAGCAACAAATTAGCATCCCACTGTGAACTGCTGTAGAAGATTCATATCACCTCATATCTCACTGACATGCTGAAACCCCCCCCCCCCACCCCCCCGGTCTCTTCTACTTGTCAGGCTCAACCGCCCCCTCACGCTGTCGGAGAAGATCGTGTACGGCCACCTGGACGACCCGAAGACGCAGGAAATCGCCCGGGGCCGAACCTACCTGCGCCTGCGTCCGGACCGCGTGGCCATGCAGGACGCCACGGCCCAGATGGCCATGCTGCAGTTCATCAGCAGCGGCCTGCCCAAGGTGGCCGTGCCCTCCACCATCCACTGCGACCACCTGATCGAAGCCCAGATCGGGGGCGCTGAAGACCTGAAGAGGGCAAAGGTGAGAGGTCTGGGGTCAAGCCCGGTCAGCATGTGGGGGACGGGAAAAATTCATTTGGATCTAGTCAATACTTTGACAGCACAGCCAGTGTCGATTAGGACTAGTAATACGAGGTAATCATGGGTCATTCACTCATCTTACAGCACTGAGGTGAAGTTGAGTAACAAGCATTAAGGGAATTAAGCACCACTACTGGAATAAACAGTGCTAGGTAGATTAGTAGCAGTTTTCAGAGCATCTGAAAATAATCACTCACAATCTCCCTCCCCTCTTTCACCTTTAACCCAGGAAGTGAACCAGGAAGTGTATAACTTTCTGGCAACTGCTGGAGCCAAGTATGGAGTCGGCTTCTGGAAGCCCGGTTCTGGAATCATCCACCAGGTACCGTGTGCAACTTGAGTTGAGTTATTCTGAAGGGGGAAACACCTGGGCAGTGTCCACTGATGTCATCCTCTGATTGACACAACCTTTTCCCCGGTTAGATCATTCTGGAAAACTATGCCTACCCTGGAGTCATGCTGATTGGCACAGACTCCCACACGCCCAATGGGGGCGGGCTGGGGTCCATCTGCATCGGGGTGGGCGGAGCCGACGCCGTGGACGTCATGGCTGACATACCCTGGGAACTCAAGTGTCCCAACGTGAGTGCAGAGATGTAACACCGACCACGGTCCATTCACCTCTGTCTCCCTCGCTTTCTCTCTTCCTGTTGCTCTCCGTCTCACTCCTCATCCATCCCGTCATCCACTATAATCATCCCCTCTCCACCTCTCTCTGTCTGTGGAACCAGAACGAAAGAATCGCTGTTTGTTCGTGTTGCGAATGACCCTTTGACCCTCAGGTGATCGGCGTGAAGCTGACAGGGAGCCTGTCCGGCTGGACGTCCCCCAAGGACGTGATCCTGAAGGTGGCCGGCATCCTGACGGTCAAGGGAGGCACCGGAGCCATTGTGGAGTACCATGGACCTGGGGTGGACTCCATCTCCTGCACAGGTGAGGGTCCCTTTAAGTGGAAGTACACCTTGTTGGGTTTTGCATATTCAAAGCTTTAAATTTAATATTGAATGTCTGTCAAATCAAATCCACATTTGAATTATTCGATGTATTTTTTTTAACAAGCTTCACAGATAGTTTTGTTACGTAATATCCTCTCTTCTGGTTACAGGCATGGCCACTATCTGCAACATGGGGGCCGAGATCGGAGCCACCACCTCGGTGTTCCCCTATAACCACCGCATGAGGACCTACCTGGAGAAGACCGGCCGCGGAGGTCAGCACTCTGCACCAGCCCGGCCGACCTCCTCCACCCCTCTCACGTTCACGTCTGTCCTCCACGCTGAAGCACTTTAGAAGACTTTACGCTCGTTCTTTTTACCCCTTTGTTCACCCTCCCCACTTTTTTTTTTTTACCCCCTGTCAGAAATCGCTGCCCTGGCCGACGAGTACCATGAAGACCTGGTCCCTGACCCAGGTTGTGAGTACGACCAGATCATCGAGATCAACCTGAGCGAGGTGGGTCAGCTTCTTCTGTCCGTCCAGCAAGGTGACTCCTCATGGTGGTAGCGTGCGTTCAGAAGGACTAACCGTGTTTGTCTCCCTGGCAGCTCAAGCCCCACATCAACGGACCCTTCACCCCTGACCTGGCCCACCCTGTGTCCGAGATCGGGGCTGTGGCTAAGAAGAACGGCTGGCCCCTGGAAGTCAAAGTGGGTCAGTGTTGGCTCTGTGGTCAGGTTCCGGTTACTTCCTAAACCACAGGTGTCAAACTACAGTCCTCAAGAGCCAAACTGTCCGGACAGTTTTAGATGTTTCCCTGCTCCAGATGCAAACATCTAAAACCATGAGGACAGTGGCCCTCAAGGAGTTTTGACACCCCTGCCCTAATCGAACTTAATCAGTATAGCCCTTTGTACATGCAGTGTCATAAAGAGCTTGGCAAGTTTCCCCAAAAGTCAGACTGGAACCCCTAATGGTCCAAAACATGGTGCCAGTTCCCTCTTCCTGATCTCCCTCTGTTTGTGGCCTGGTTGCTTCCGCAGGTCTGATTGGCAGCTGCACCAACTCCAGCTACGAGGACATGGGCCGTGCTGCCTCCCTGGCCAAGCAGGCCCTGGACAAGGGGCTGAAGTGCAAGGCTTCCTTCACCATCACCCCCGGGTCAGAGCAGATCCGGGCCACTATTGAGAGGGACGGCTATGTGAGTTTCAAGCTGCCCTCCTTGCAGTGGATTAGAAGGAGCAACCTACCGTACTGGAAGATAGAAATGAAAATGATTTGTTTGGAATAGAATATAAACTTTTATTTGTCTGCATTAGTCCTTAGACACAGAATAGAATAGAAACAGAATAGAATAGAATAGAATATAAACTTTTATTTGTCTGCATTAGTCCTTAGACACAGCTTGAACATTCAAACACCAAGAATCCACATCCTAACATTACCAGTGTGTCCCTTTCCACTGCAGTCCAAGATCATGAGGGATGTCGGAGGAGTGGTTCTGGCCAATGCCTGTGGACCTTGCATCGGCCAGTGGGACAGGTAACTCATTTACAACGCTCATCCAGTTTGACTAGAATGTTCTAGATCATTGGTGTCAAACTCGTGGTGTCGTCGAGGGCCAAGAGGGTGCAGGTTTTCACGTCAACCAAGCAACTACACCAGCTGATATCACTAATGAGTTTCTGCACTCAGTGAAATCAGCAGTTCTTGGTTGAAGTGGAAAACCTGCCACCCTCGACGACACGTGGGAGTTCTAGATGTAGAACATTGACACCGATGTTCTAGATCCAGAGATAAGGCCTTCTCACGAGGAGCGACAGGAGCAGTGACCCTGCGGCACGTCTTCCTTTTTCTTCAGGAAGGACGTGAAGAAGGGCGAGAAGAACACCATCGTCACGTCCTTCAACAGGAACTTCACCGCCAGGAACGACGCCAACCCCGCCACCCACGCTTTCGTCACCTCCCCTGAGGTACGCGTCCGCCTCGCCCCACCCCGCCCCGCCCCACCACACCCCACCCCGCCTCGCCCCAACCCCCACACCCCACCCCGCCCCACCACACCCCGCCCCACCACACCCCACCCCGCCTCGCCCCGCCCCACCACACCCTGCGCCACCCCACCACACCCCGCCCCACAAACACACGTTGAAAACATCAAAATCCCCTTCTCACCTCTGTCGTCCCCCCGTCCCCCCCTGCTCCGTTCCACAGATTGTGACCGCCATGGCCATCGCCGGCACCCTGAACTTTGACCCTGAGAAGGACTACCTCACCGACGCTAACGGCGAGAAGTTCATGCTGGAGCCTCCTAACGGGGACGAGCTGCCGGCTCGGGACTTCGACCCGGGTCAGGACACCTACCAGTACCCTCCGGCCGAGGGGAGCTACGTCCAGGTGGACGTCAGCCCCCAGAGCAACCGGCTGCAGCTGCTGGAGCCCTTCGACAAGTGGCACGGCAAGGACCTGCAGGACCTGCGCGTTCTCATCAAGGTGAGGGAGGGAGAGGATTGGGGGGGGGGAGAGGGAAAGGACGGGGAGGGAGAGAGGGAGGGAGGGAGAGGACGGGGGGGGGGAGAGGGAGAGGATGGGGGGAGAGAGGGAGGGAGGGAGAGGACGGGGGGGGGGGGGGAGAGGGAGAGGATGGGGGGGAGAGGAGAGAGAAAAGCGAGCAGCGAAGTAACCTGAGAGAGCAGAATCCATCCTGGAAAGCCATCCTCCACTCTGTCGACTGTTTCTCATCCTCTTCCTCCTCCATCATCCTCCTCCTCAGGTGAAAGGCAAGTGCACCACCGACCACATCAGTGCCGCCGGCCCCTGGCTCAAGTTCCGCGGTCACCTGGACAACATCTCCAACAACCTCCTGATCGGAGCGGTCAACATCGAGAACGACGCCGTGAACAAGATCAGGAACCTGCTGACCGGAGAGTTCGGGGGCGTGCCCGATGTGGCCCGCCACTACAAGGTGACAACAGACGCCCCCTCCCCAACACAACACGACAACACCCTCCTCCGAACTCTTTAGATCCATGGAAACATCCTCCCGTCTCGATGGCTGTTGTGTTGATGCGTTACTGCTCCTGGCGTGGGACTGAGGGTCTGCTTGTCCCGCAGGCCAACGGCGTTCAGTGGGTGGTGGTGGGAGACGAGAACTACGGCGAGGGTTCCAGCCGAGAGCACGCCGCCCTGGAGCCGCGTCACCTCGGGGGGCGCGCCATCATCGTCAAGAGCTTCGCCAGGATCCACGGTACGCACGCCGGGATTTGGAGTTATTTTCCCCCCCGTGCCACGCAGTCGATGGGGGGTGGGGGGGTGGAGGGGGGGGTGGAGGGGATTAGCCGCCGCTAACCGTCGCAAGCTCGACAAGAAGAAGAAGAAACGTGGCTGGGTGCTAAATACACGAGGCTGTGTGGAAGCAGGCCCACTCTGAATGCGTGCATTGTTCTCCGTGACCTTGATTTGCGGCGTAATTAATCTGAGCACAGCGACAGAGAGCCTTTCTCTGTTTCCACAACGGCTGTTCGATACGAGCCGCTTCTCCTCGCTCGCTCTTCTGTGTCCCCCCTCCCTCTCTCTCTCTCTCTCTCTCTCTCTTTGGTTTTCTTTTTTCCTTCCTTGTCCTGGTCTCATTTTCGGACCCTCTTTTCTCTCTTCGCAGAGACCAACCTGAAAAAGCAGGGTCTGCTGCCCCTGACCTTCGCCGACCCTTCTGACTACGACAAGATTCGTCCAGATGACAAGATCTCCATTACTGGCCTCCAGTCCTTTGCACCAGGCAAGGTGAGCGACCATCCCCCCTGATACCTGCTCTTCTTGCCTTATCATGGGGATGCCACCCCTGGACCTAAGGGCTGGTCCCACTGGAGCCTCTAAGGCAGGCCTGTGCAGCCCTGCTCCAGGAGAGCTACCCTCCTGTAGGTCCTCTGACCCCAGATATAACCAACATAACATCTTGTTCATCATCAGCTGGTTTAGTGTTGGAGTGAAAAGCCCTGCAGTGAGGCTTTTTGGCCAGTGAGATCCCAGTGAGTTTAGCAGATGCAGTGGATGTTGTCATGGTGTCGCTTTACCAGAGTGGAGTCGTACATGAGAGGTGTGATGAGTTGGAAAGTATTTCAGGGCGTTGTTTGGATGCAGTCCTGATCCTTTCTCTCTCTCTCCCCCTCTCCTTCTCCCTCTCGCCCCTCTCTCCCCCTCTCTCTCCTCCCCCTTTCTCCCCCTCCCTCTCCCCCCTCTCTCCTCAGCCCTTGACTGCGGTGATCACGCACATTGACGGCAGCCAGGAGAGCATCACACTGAACCACACCTTCAACGAGACGCAGATCGAGTGGTTCCAGGCCGGCAGCGCCCTCAACCGCATGAAGGAGCTGCAGAATTGAGGCCCAGGGGCGGGGCTCGTCGGGCCTGCGGGGCAGGGCAGCTCAAGGGTGGCGAGGCCTGGAGAGAGAGTGAGAAGGATGGGCTTCATAGAGGCCGAGTTTGAGGGAGGGAGGGAGGGAGGGAGGGAAGGTGTTGTGGCATGGTAGACTTAGCTTGTGTGACCAGAGACACTTGTAGATAAGCACCACCAGACTGCTACACGTTGACGCAACACACAGTCATAGATACAAGCAAGCATACAAACACACAAACCCCCGGTCGCTGTACAAATGAAATGCGCACACACACACACAGAACGCATACATTACTACTACTTTGAGTGAACTTCCCCGACACACACACACACCACATGCGTCTTTGAGCATAGCGTGTTACCGTTCTAGGCAGCACTCTTACTGGCTGTACTACAATCATGTGGGGCATTCCCATTCGTCAAGCTTCCTGCCATTGACTCATACAGTCGTATTTAATGGACTCCTACCTGACATGCACACACACAGAAAAAGGGCCCATCTTAAAATGTGCACTGATTAACACCCATACACAATCCCTGCCAGTACATCGTTGCTGTACATCCTTTCATCCAACACACACTTTTAAACTCTTTAATTGGGTTGTATTTCATACCCCAGTGTCCTGAGCTTTCAATCATATCTAATATTTATACCGAGAGAAGTTGGCTGTGGGACTAGCTTGATGGCTTATCGGTCTTGACTTGAATGTGTTTTACTCACTGGCGGTGATTAAACGGCGAGTTTCTTTACTGCATCAGAATGCTGGACTGTACCAGGATGTAAGGGACACTCAGAGGAATTTGAAGGAGTTGTCTGAGGAATCTCAGTTGGGTGCAGTCCTGTTTTCTAGGGATCTTTTTTTTTTATAGCTGACTTCTTGTCTTAAATGAGTTTTTTAACAGAATTCTCTGGAAAGTTGTGCTTCGGCTTTAATGCCTCGATCTCCGAAACGCATCACTCCACCAGTATTGCTGCTCTGCGCGATGCCCACTGTCAGTTTGAATCCATTGTTATTGAAAGAAGTGTTCCGTATCATGTACAAAAAAGGCTAAAGGTACGATCTTGAGCAGGGGTCCCTCTTCTCTGTGTGCGGCTAGATCGGTAGGAGTTGACAACTGAATTCGTGCAGCTGCTGTGATTGTTGTCGCCCATACGCGTCGGTCCGATGATGTAGGTCGGTGTTTGCATGCGATCCGATCGACAGACCTTAACTGCATCCACGTTCCTGTCTCGCGTCTATTCCATTTGCTCTGCCACTTTCTGTTCTGACACGACGACCCCCGGGCCTCTCACGGCAAAGTCCTAACCTGACACCAAGAGGTAGGATAGGAACTAGAGGTGGGATTTTTCGAGTTCGGTATCCTCATGTTAGGACTTAAGACTGGGGAGCATGGGGGGTTGAAGTCGTCATCTATTTCTTCTATGAAAAAAAACTAAACGCACAATCTAGTGTTCAGAAGCCTGTTCACTAGCGCTACTGTAGTATTTGAAAGGCTTTCCTTCGCTTATTCTGTGCTCTTTCCAGTCAGCAGTCGACGCACTCCTTAGAAACCAAGCCCAGTGTGTGTGTGGTTCTCACAGGACTAATTCAGTTAAATATGAAGAAAAAAATTAATGCTTATGTGACTGGTGAAATATGTTCTACTGTGTCACTATTTTGACCCTGGTGTTCTTATGTTTGGTGTAGAAACTTACCTACGTTGTATGTAGAGTTTGCCTAGACTGACAGAAGTTAAAGATTTTCCATAACGTATGCTTGAGAATGATGCTGTGTGATTTAGAGTGACACTTTGTTTTGGGGTCCGTATTGGGAGCATCGTCCATCAGAAACCACAGTTTCTGCGTCATCACATGCTGTCCTTGAATTGCATCGAGCGAATTCCGATGCCAAAAGCCATGCAGGCTTTGATCTCTATTGATCTCAATATTCCCCATGGAGGTACAGTAGGTGGCCTGTGCTCCCATGACTGATTCATGTCTGTGTAAAGCCGCTCTTTGGGCCTCAGGTGAATTATAAATGGCATAGCAGCATATTGCATAATAGTGTACATATACAATATCTATATATATATTTACATGGAGAGGAAATAAACATGATGTGTCGGTTAAAGTTAGAGCTCTGCTGTGTGTGATGCACCCTAGCCTAATCTCAGAATACTGTGTCCCAGTCGTCTTCATGTTACAGATATCCCCTTATTTCAGAGTCTCACTAACCGTTACACCAATTAGGGTCAAAACCAAGTGAAAGTTCAAGTGTGAACGTGAATTGGATTGTACTGTAAGTATTGGACTGGAGGTTAAGTAGGTTACTGCTGTGTTCTCAAGGGGTTTTACAAGTCAGGTGGAACTTGGTTTTATGTCCCCCTCCCCCCGATGAATTATATTTTTACATGATTTAATGAGCAGTGTAGATGAATGATGCCCTGATTCACAGTAGTCTAGTAGTAGACGAGGTTCTACTGAGAGCACAATAACTACTACGCTAAGAATCAATTCTGTTTAATCATTTCCTCAACGTCAGCAAATGTGATGGTAATTTGCTTCTCTGACCTGTTAATTGCCGTAATCGCCAAAGATGCCTCCATCCATTTAACAATCTAATGACCAAATACAAATACATCCCTGTTCATACCAGTTGTTGTGTTACAAAAAAAATAAATGGGTTTTGTTAGGTGTATCTTCTTTGATGAGCTCTCTTATTGAATATTGTGTCAAAATGTCCATTTTGTTTATGTATTTGATCCGAGTGACTGGCAGCACATATTTATGTTGTGTTATGGTGTTACTGCCTACCTACCCCACTGCAGACTCAGTTAATTTAGTGTGTTTCTAATGCATTTAAGATCTACTTGTGAGGCAACATAAATTCTGTGACGGGTTTGTGAAATAGATCAAAGCATGTATTCTACTTCTCTGACAGTCAGAAGGTCAAACCACTTTAATGATGGATCAATTTAGACATTACAGTTAATTTTGTCACAACCAAAACCTAATATAGATGTTATTGTTTGGTTAACTCCCAATAAATAGGATGAAAAAATGCATGTTGTTGATTTTTCTCTCCATATGTTGGTTAACTTTTCACTTTCACGATGACGTAAGTCAACTTCAGCCTTTCCAGAAGAAGAGGGGAGTGAGAGGATTCCTCCCTCCTCACCTGCGTCTCCTCAGAATCAGAATCAGAATGGGGGTTTATTCGCTATGCAAGATTAACAAACATATAATTCACTGTGGCAGGAATGAGCAAACATAGAACATATATGTGGCATACTAATAAAATACAAAAGGAATACAATGTAAAATACACTACAGATATGATACATATAAACAAATAATACAAATGATACAAATGATGCAAATAGTACAAATTATACAAATAACATGGAAGTACACATAACATAGGTACAGAGTGGAATGGGGGACATTAGACAGGTTCCCCATCATCAGCATTTGTTTTTATTTTAGATTAGATGAACCTTTATTTGTCCTCCAGGGGGTGGAAATTGCAGTTCACAACAGCAGCAGGGTAAAGTACAGCACACAGAGTTGCAGGGTAATATACCTGTGACCATAACCAAAACAAATGGACACTATTATGAATCATTGCAAACTTTATTAGGGTGTTTATCAGGTCCTGGGATGAAACACTATCGAGCTGTGATTGGGCCCATAGACTATATGACGTCATGTGAACGGTACAAAACTCGTAGTACGCCTTTAAATTTCCCACATACCGTAAAGGTGCGTCTACTGTCGTAATTAATGACACGTGCTAAAATGTTGACATGCAAGAGAAGCTCGAAAAAAAGCTTTGTGCGTTTTAGTACAGGGTTGTCAATATAGCAAGATTTGATCGAAACTACATAAGTCTGATTACAAATATTCATAGAGACTACGCTGTTAAATCATGTTATGGTGGTTAAACTAAACGCTAATAAGGTAGGTCGCAATGACAACACAAAAGTACAGCTGTTTCAATAAAGCTTGGCTATCTAAATGAATGCTTAGCTAGTGTGATAGTTTGCATTGTGTATAGTATGTGTACTGATTAACGTTAGGTTGTAGTTTGTGAACTATCACGAATCTGATGCAGGGAATTGTTTTGCTTTGCAGTTAAACTAGTTAAACTGCAGTTCAGCATCATGTTTGTGGCAGTGGAGATGGTTGACACTGTCAGAATTCCTCCATGGAACTTTCAGAGGCAACTCAACGATGCCATCGCGGAGGAACTTAATAAGAAATTGGCCAACAAGGTGAATTCATATAAAGAGCAAACCTTTGAAACTTCAAGTATTTTTGCTGTGCTTGGCTTTCCATTCTGACATTGTCCTGTCTATATATTTGTCCTGTACAAATTTGTCTGGTCAACATTTGCGTTCCCACAGGTGGTCTACAATGTTGGTCTTTGCATCTGTCTGTATGACATCACTAAACTAGAGGATTCCTACATATTCCCAGGTGATGGGGCGTCTCACACCAAAGGTATGGATATGATGCATCATCTTCATGAAAACATCATCTTACAATGAAGTTTATGGGTTCATTCTATTTCAAAAAGTCAATTTGACACCTTCTCTTATACTCTGTTAGTTCACTTCAGATATGTCGTATTCCATCCGTTCCTGGATCAGATCTTGGTTGGGAAGATCAAGTATTGCAGCCAGGAAGGAGTGCATGGTAAATATTGGTCTTACAGTCCATCTTATTGTTGTAGCCCACTACTGTGACTACATATTCAGCCTAACCAGCCGTCTTCTCTGAAATATACACAACAGCCACATCAGTTAGGCTGTTTTTGAACGCTCCTTGTACAATGTGTCCAATACTTTATTTATTGTTTAGTCTTTAGAATGAAGACATGTTTCATAGTAGAAGTGTTGGTGTAATAACGGGGTCACACGCTCATAGTGTGATCTGCTTCCTCTCATTTGGGTCGTGTAGCTTTTTATGGCTCCTCTGCTCCCCAGAGGCTTTGCTGCACACCGCCACAAGCCCTGAACATCCGTGCGGATGAACAGGGTCAGAACAGCCGTGTTTTAGTAGGACATGCTAGGACAGTAGGTCACCAATCCTGGTCCTCGGGGTCCGCTGTCCTGACAGTTTTCGATGTTTCCCTGCTCCAGCACACCTGATTCCAATGAATCGGTCGTTATCAAGCTCTTTGGAAGCCTCATAATGACCCTTTATTTGAATAAGGTGTGCTGGAGCAGGGAAACATTCAAAACTGTCAGGACAGCGGACCTCGAGGACCAGGATTGGTGACCCCTGTGCTAGGACAACACTCCTGTCACATGTTGTCTTTACCCCCGGCTTTCATTTCTGTCCCACAGTCAGTCTGGGATTCTTTGATGACATCATCATTCCACCAGAGTCCCTGCAGCAACCCGCTAAGTTGTATCCTTTACCCACGTGACCGGTGGCGGCAAACATTCAGACAGTTTTGTTCTTAAGACGTCATTGGTCCGTCCTTTCCCTTGACCCTGTGATCTCGCCCCAGTGATGAAGCAGAGCAGGTGTGGGTGTGGGAGTACGAGACGGACGAAGGAGCCCATGACCTCTACATGGACCAGGGGGAGGAGATCCGCTTCCGGGTCACGGACGAGATGTTTGTGGACACGTCGCCCACTGGTCCGTCCGCAGCGGTGACAGACACCCCAGGGACGACGGAAGATGCTGGACCGAAGAAAGAAGCACCGTACACACTTGTAGTAAGCGAATTCACTGATTTACCTGTCCTTTAACAGGGGATTTTCTGTAAAACGATATAGAAAAGCGTACATAGTGAGTGCAGAAGATGAGTGCAATATGACAGTGATTCTTCCAGAATTGTTATGAAGAAAATCGTTCATTGCCAAGTAGATTTACACACAGGAAATTTGCTGGGATCTGGTGGTGCTGAACTGTAAACATATACAGTGCTGACTATCAACATACAGTGATAACTATAAACATACAGTGGTAACTATCAACATACAGTGATAACTATAAACATACAGTGATAACTATAAACATACGGTGAGACAAAAGTAGAAATCCACACATCCTTGTTTCATCTGCTTGTATACTTTTATTTTGTGGCATCATTTCCAGTGTTTTATTAGGATATACAGTATTATTCTGTCATTGTGTCTCTATTGTCCACAATGAATTCCCTCCTCTCTCTCTTTCTCTGCCCAGGGTTCTATCAGTGAACCCGGCTTGGGTCTCCTGTCCTGGTGGAACAGCTAGCGAAGATCTGTATTACAGTGGAACGTTGGGTGCCCAGTTCTAAAAGAACTGACTTGAAATGGACTGTATCAGTGGGTTTTGGCTCTAAAGCACTGGAGAGTTTCAAAGACTGGAGGAGGAATCCGGAGTTTCTTCGACAGGAGAAGCAGTGTTCTTCCAAATGACAAAGACCAGATAATTATGTGACTATCAAAGGAAGACTACACGTATAGGAACAGTAGTGTGTGATGCAACTCAGAACGCTGACATTGGGAGTTAGAACTGAGAGTCACTGTTGCACTGTCACAAACCTTTTTCCTTATGTATTGTATGGAATATAGTATTGGGAATGTCTACATGCAAACATTTACACCTGCTGTAGGTAAAGTGTTGTAAAACCCTGCATATAATTGTATATCAGTGTATTAATTCAGAGGGTTATGCATTGTGTGCACTTAATCTTGTATTTGGGTTAATAGTAATGTGGGCCTTACGGTCCCAAACGAATTTAATAGAGACTCAGAGCTTAGTTTCTTTAAACTGTGCCTTCGAGCTGTGTCTATTTTGACTATTTTAGAAATTGTGATGTTTCAACCTGGATCAGTACCTTTGTGTTTACTGTTAAACCAAACACAGGCATTTGGGATGTTTTATGCCCATGCGGGAATACGTCATGTATTAACGTATTGACGCGGTTTGAGTCATCCGGGCAGATTCGTGACAGCCTGAACCACCCATGTTGACACACGCACGCGCAGACACGGGAGTGGTGTGGAGCCGCATCACGAGCATCTTCACACAGCGGAGTCTCGCGCAGCCTCGCGCCGTCCTCAACATCAGGGTATTCCGTTGGCCTACGTAAATTCACCCGAGTTATTTATTTATTTGAAATTATATAATAGGATCTGGCAAAGACATACACTCCCGTCTCCAAGCGACACACGGACTTGATAAGTAAGTATCTAATGCTGTTAGATAAGTCAGCTGGTCAAATGTATATTTTGGGGGGAACAATTAGGCCTTTATCTTATTTCTCAACCCTCCGTAAATGACACGCCTTAATACAGCAGCTGTGAGCTATTAATAACCGTTTGATGCACTGGATATTCTCTGCCATACTGGTCCTTTTTCGACCGGATACAGATCCAATATCTGTCCCGAGTCGACCGCAGCCTTTATTTGTTCTGGAAGCAGCGTGTGGTGGGGTAAGGTGGGGTAATAAGGGACTGAGGTTGATGATGATGTTGAGATATCCTGATGACAATAGTAGTTTTCGTTGTTCCCACAAAACGCGGCTTGGTAAACGGCGGTTACTGGAGCTAAATGCACGTATCACAATTGATGAACTGTTATGAAACATTGAATCCGACAACACTGACTTAACCGCAGAGAATGTCATGCTTATCATGTTTAACTGCTGAATATTGTTTCGACATCGAGGTGCCTGCTGTTGAGGATACGATGTTATATCATATTTTGGCCAAATCAAAGGCATCATTTTGCGACATAAAATCCTCTTATTCAATAAAGTCCTGCGGGGATTATGTTAAATGGCACTCAACCGAATTGAAACATTTCGCGGAATTGTAGACTATAAATCTACTGTTTTGGTCCAACGTGGATCATAGAGTGACGTTGCAAGCGGCCCATCATGTGTCCAGCTGCTCTGACGGGTGTTATAACGCTGTCATAACTGTTAAAACGCTGTTACAGTGTAACCTTGATGATGCTGGCAGGCAGACAGGGAAACAATTCTGTTTCCAAAGCTGTTTTTTTTTCCAATTCCCTGGATATGTTAAGCAGCACCAGGTGTCTCTTCAATAGCTTCTTTTGTTTCTTTAACCTGAGGCTAAAAGTTATTTATGACCACATGCATCAAGAGTAGGCCGAATTTAACTGTGATTTCTGTAGGATTTTAACCTTCCATTCAGGAGTTACACTTGATGTTTGCTAATATTTTTTGCAAGTGTCCATATTTGTCAACCTCTTTTACTAACAACCTGACCCATTTCTTATCAATCACAGAATAGTTTTTGTTGCTTAACTTTTTTCTCTCTCCCTTTCTTTCAGTTTCTTGCTGTGACCCTCCCACTGTATTAGACGGCCCAGGGCGAACTCACCGCTGAAGCGGATCCCTGTCTGACAGCAACAGGACAGCAGCCCTGGTAACCAGACCAGCAGACACCTGCTCCACAGTCAGCGTACGCTTGTGGTGAAACACAAGACCGGGGAGTCTGTAGAAAACCTGCCCTGCCAACCACACCTCAGCCATGGCTGACCCCACGGAAACCCCGCTGCGCTCTCCCAGCACCCCTCTCTCTCTCTCTTTCCCTTTCCTGAGAGAGGGCAGCCGTGTGTGGGAGGGAGGAGCCCCACCCCTCCCCAGGGATCTGCCTAGTCCCCTGCCGACCAAGCGCACCCGAACATACTCAGCGTAAGGAAAACGTCTGACTTCTGCTCGGATTCTTTCCGGCACCGATTCCCTTTCTCACTCTTTCCCGCTCTTTTCTGTTGTTGCCCCCCCCTTCTCTCTCCAGGACTGTGCGGGCAACTTCGGGACCGGTATTCAAGGGCGTGTGTAAGAACTTCTCAAGGTCACAGGGTCACGGGTTCATTCGGCCCTCTCACGGTGGTGAAGACGTCTTTGTGCACATCTCAGAGTGAGTGCTCACACCTCACCTCCCTCCTCAAAAACTGTTCATGCTAATCCTCACATTTCAAAAATACATTGTGGGCTGGGTCCATCTTTTTCTGTGTGTTTCCTTCCCTCTGTTGTAGTATTGAGGGGGAGTATGTCCTGGTGGAGGGTGATGAAGTCACGTACAAAGTGTGCCGGGTCCCTCCCAAAAACCTGAAGGTCCAGGCCGTGGAGGTGAAGATCATACATCAGAACCCAGGAACCAAACACGAGACCTGGTCTGGACAGATAATCAACTCCTAGGCTTCGGATCCAGCCTGTCGAGTCACACTTGGGGAGGGTGGGGGGGAGGTAGAGGTGAGGTACTTCTGGGGCGGGGGGGGGGGGGGGGGGGGGGGACCAAACATTGGGGGGAGTACTGAATTTAGATAACGCTATACTTCTCCTCCATAGTGCATGCTTTGAGTTGACCAAATGAATTCCAATGTATTGTTTAGACATTCCACATATTGATGCAAGTCTACGAAATGCATGTGAGGACGTTGGGAGCACAACACTGGAGAGGAGGATAGATAACCAGAATTCAGTCTCAGTCTGCTAGACGTGAGAGAAAGTACAGGAAGTGGAGAGAGAGGGGAAGAGAGGTGGAGAGGATGTGGTGGAGGCCCAGGTCTGTCTGGGAAGGGAGTGGAGAGAATGTGGTGGAGGCCCAGGTCTGTCTGGGAAGGGAGTGGAGAGGATGTGGTGGAGGCCCAGGTCTGTCTGGGAAGGGAGTGGAGAGGATGTGGTGGAGGCCCAGGTCTGTCTGGGAAGGGAGTGGAGAGGATGTGGTGGAGGCCCAGGTCTGTCTGGGAAGGGAGTGGAGAGGATGTGGTGGAGGGTGGAGGCCCAGGTCTGTCTGGGAGGGGAAGAGAGGTGGAGAGGATGTGGTGGAGGCCCAGGTCTGTCTGGGAGGGGAAGAGAGGTGGAGAGGATGTGGTGGAGGGTGGAGGCCCAGGTCTGTCTGGGAGGGGAAGAGAGGTGGAGAGGATGTGGTGGAGGGTGGAGGCCCAGGTCTGTCTGGGAGGGGAAGAGAGGTGGAGAGGATGTGGGGGCCCAGGTCTGTTTGGGAGGGGAAGAGAGGTGGAGAGGATGTGGAGGCCCAGGTCTGTTTGGGAGGGGAAGAGAGGTGGAGAGGATGTGGTGGAGGGTGGAGGCCCAGGTCTGTCTGGGAGGGGAAGAGAGGTGGAGAGGATGTGGTGGAGGGTGGAGGCCCAGGTCTGTCTGGGAGGGGAAGAGAGGTGGAGAGGATGTGGTGGAGGGTGGAGGCCCAGGTCTGTCTGGGAGGGGAAGAGAGGTGGAGAGGATGTGGAGGCCCAGGTCTGTTTGGGAGGGGAAGAGAGGTGGAGAGGATGTGGAGGCCCAGGTCTGTTTGGGAGGGGAAGAGAGGTGGAGAGGATGTGGAGGCCCAGGTCTGTTTGGGAGGGGAAGAGAGGTGGAGAGGATGTGGAGGCCCAGGTCTGTTTGGGAGGGGAAGAGAGGTGGAGAGGATGTGGAGGCCCAGGTCTGTTTGGGAGGGGAAGAGAGGTGGAGGATGTGGTGGAGGCCCAGGTCTGTTTGGGAGGGGAAGAGAGGTGGAGAGGATGTGGAGGCCCAGGTCTGTTTGGGAGGGGAAGAGACGAGAGCGTACGAACAGAAGTCGAACTGAGTCGTAAAAAACAGTGTTCGATGGAATTACATTGGAGAGGCAGGGTAAGAGAGTCCACATGGAGGAGTATCTGATACAAGGATTCTGAGAACAGAACGCACGGACATTCAAACATATATTTCTATTTTACTGTGAATGGAAAAGCTATGGATAGTATTTTCCTTGGAGAAACAAAAAAACACTTCTTCCTATCTTTTTGTCATATTATTTATATATTTATTTATTTGTTTAGATTTGTTGTTGTTCTAAGAATACCTGAAATTAGTCTTAAAGTTTTGGGTGCTGTAGTCAAAAGATTGCACTTAAAATTCGAATTTCCACTGAATACTGCCAACCTGACTACAACTTCCATCAGGGTTTTATTGTATTATGTGACAATTTGTAGTCCTATTGGAGAATTCTCTTTCAAAAAGGTACGAGCCATGTGTTACTACAAAGTATGACTATAGTGTTTCTAAATCTCTTTTCTATTGTTCGAGTGACAGTACAATACTATGAAACCCCCTGAAAGGTCAGTTAACACAGTGAAGCTTTTATAACAGTTACTGTGCTTCATCATTAATGAAAACTACTATTAGTTGTACTCAAATGTCTGCTCATCATCTTCCATATATATCCATAACTTTATAACCACTAGTCCTATGCATTTTTTGTTTGTTGGTAGTCAGCATTTTTACTACTTTTATGCATTCTTGTTGGATGTGAAAAATGTTACTACTGTGTTGTGTGTCCAGTGAAGATAGACAATTTGATTTTGTCCACATACCAAGGGCACCTCCTTTTATTGACACCGCACTGTGGAAGCCACTCGCTCTTGTAAAGCATCAATAAACATTTGACTGTTCACAGATCTGGTGTGTGTGTGTGTTGTTCCTCCTTTGTATAATGTACACACTTGTTTTGGAAATGAAGACAACGTACAACCTGTAATACTATCAAACGTTTTAATCAGGAAACCTTCCTGTATTTCTGTTGGTGGGTAAATAGTTTCCACATGACATATGATGACTTTAAAAGAACGTAGTTCAGGAGTGTGATAACTTCCTCATGAACATCTTCCAAGACTGACCATCTTCAGACGTGTCTCTTCATTATGTGTTATGATCCAAATACAATCCAAAGGTTACGGCCGTACTAAATACAATTTAATGACCCATCTCATTTGCAACAAATAGTTAATGACAAACATCAATTGTTTGATTACTTATCAGAGTTGAGTCCAACCTTACGGTTAGGAAATCTGGAACGGACGTCATTAACCGGGAGTTATCAGTGCAGCGGGAAAAGAACATGAGCGAAATCCAGTTTTATGATCCAGAGCTAACATTAAAAAATAGCTGGAATGATTAGTAGGTCAATGCATTGAAGGGACTTGACTTCTGAGAATGTGTCAGTTATCTCTTGAACAGAATAAAATATTGTTCCCTCTTAATAAAACTCCATTACTCATTAGGCAAACTACCAACTTGTCACGGTCAGTGCAAAAACAAAAACAAATGTCATTAATACATATTTCTGTTACACAACCCAATACCCAACAAGTCTTCACATGAACGCATGAACATACAACAAATATTTGTCTCACCAAACGTACAAAGTTTTTTTTTTATCTTTGTACCCAAACCACAGTGGTTTGAACCAACCACTGAAGTACGAGGCACTGCTGGCAGCGACAGGGGTGACGTTAGGTAATGATAGACAATGTCGCTGATAGAACGGCTCATATAATCACCTGCCAAATGCCTGGCCTTCTCCAGTTCCCAAGGACGACTTCCTTGATGGGGGTAGCAAACCATCCAGTTGTTTTAGGCCGAAATACCGTTTAGGTACTAAAATATGTCATTCAAAATGATATGTACAAATAACGAGCAATTGTAGAAATGGTGCAATTTGTTTGACAGATAAAACCTATTATCAGGTTCATCAAGATGCGAGAGAAATATTGTCTGGTGTTTGGTCCCATTAACCACTGCTTTATAAAAACAATAGGATGATACGGCTTATATCCAAATCACATTGTAATTTCATTGGATTCCAGCAGACGATTCCCTTCGGCAGAGAGTCCAGTGCTTTGTAGAAACCAGCATCAGAAAAAAAAACTAAACGAGTTCAAGATTGCAGTGAGATCAGATCAGTAGTGTTGAGACAGCTTGGGGTGCACTTGCCCCTCTCACTTTGTCATCTGCTATGCCCCCATTTCCTCTGTAGTACCTGACCTGGCCACAGGGGGGAGTGTGGGGAGTTCAGCAGAGGCAGAGGAGCGCGGGTTGGAGGCATCACGACTCGTTGGGGGGGGCGTTGAAGAAAATCTCTCGACAGAGTCTGACGGTGTCCTCCGGGGAGTACACGGTGAAGCCGATGGTCCGAGGGTCGTTGAAGATCTCGTAGTCGTTACCTCCCTGAAAGACGTCCAGGTGAACAAATTCATGAGAGACCGTGAGAGGTCGTAAAAGGTGTGATACTTTTAACATTTTAAAACACTTAATGAGGCACTTAAATACACATTTAAATGTTTGAACACCTCTTTTTATTCTTTCTTTCTTTTCTCTTGTTTTTTATTCTTTTTATCTAGTCTGCTTTCATTTCTAAGAGCGAAAATAAATTTAAGCGGTGAAGTGCTACTCAAAAGGGTCAACATTCAACCCGCCCCCTCCCCCCCAGAAGGTCATTTCAACAACACACTAAAGTAAAAACGGCAGCCTAAGGGTGTGTGGCTGTGGGTGTGTAGCTGACCATCAAGCATGTCTGTGTACCGCGCGTGTGTGTGCGTGTGTGTGCATGGAGCGTGTGTGTGCATGGAGCGTGTGTGTGCGTGTGTGTGCATGGAGCGTGTGTGTGCCTCCATTGTTGAACTGCACTCGGACACGTTGACAGTGTGTGGAACTTACAGAGGAAGTCTCGTTGCCAAAGAAGTAGATGGCTTCCAGGCCCTCCCTCTCCAGCACGTCCAGACACAGCCTCTTATCCCAGCCCTCTGGGAACACGTCAAAACTGATCAGACCACCTAGAAAAGACAAACCAGAACACACCTGTTATATATTAAGTTATATATTAAGCCTAGTTCTATACCTGTAATCTATCACTAACTGTTAGTTATTAACCGAATGTTGGTCTGGAAATACGGGGATTTAGATAATCGTTCTCAAGAATGACAAACAGAAGCTAAGAAGCTTAAAAACTCAGGGACAGTTTGTGACCAGGCACTCCTGGAGCTTATGTCCACCACATGTCCACCGCATGTCCACCGCATGTCCACTGCATGCCTACTGCTAACACTGCATATCCACTGCATATCCACTGCATGGGTCAGTGTGATAGGGGTGTACATGTATTGAAAAGAGATGAGCGAAACATCCTGGGTTTTTTTCTGCACCATTATCCAAATGCAGGCTTAATGTTATTTCCCAGCTGTTTGTTTTTCCAGCCCAACAGTCACTGATCTCCCCGGACAGCAGAACATGGCTGGTACTTAGCCTGTGTGCAGTGAGTGTGTGCTTATGGCACAGACATCTGCTCTGGGTCCAGCACAGCCGGTCTCACTGTGGCTGGTAGTGAGACAGTCGCTGCCTGGCTGGTCTCCAGCAGGCTTCATCCAATCACAGGCTCACTGTCACTGCTATCTATGCTCCTGTTGTTTATGCTATACCAGAGAGGGGGGTTGACCTTTCACCTCTCTCTCTCTTTTGTTAACGATTCAAGGTCGACGTTTCATTTGAAAACGTGTGGTTTTCAACGTTGATCAATGCCTCTTTTTTTTCTTCGAAATGCTGAGTTTCCACATGGATCAGAGGGAAGTCCAAACATGTCCTGTCTGCCAACTGACCCAGCGATGGTCGACAGCACGTCGCCTGCCACCATGTGACCCAGGATATGAGCCTAAAAATACCTCTTCAAAAGTCACTCAGTTCTAACCTTCTAGGTTCCACTTCTCTCTTCCCCTCCCCCTCTCTGAGTCTACCCCTCCAGCACCCCCCCCCCCCCCACACACACACACACACTTGTGTCCCCCACCCCCACACACAAACACTTGTGCACCCCACCCCCAATGCTCTGTCCTGCCTCAAACAATAAACACTGAGGGAAAAACACTGCAAACCAATGTTCTCTTAAAGGTGGTGGGGGGGGGAGGGGAGGACGACCCAAAGCCTAAACTCATTTCATGAAATATTCAGTTAAAACTGGGACGTGTGCAGAAGACTGCAGCCAAAACCATAACTTTGTCTGACATCTACACACAAACACACACACACACACACAGCCAGGCCAGCTTGCTGGCTCTTGTCATTCAACTGAGGGGTGACAGTCTTATGTGAGAATGTTAGTACAATGGTTTACACCCCAGAACTCTGGGAAATTGGTCTACAGGGTTTGTGGAAAAGTTACTACATTTGGAAAACCAGATGCTAGAGAAGCAGGAAGAATTGAAAAAGGAGGCCGTAAAGAAGAAGAAGAGAAAAACGACATCTGTTTGTGCAACTGTTGTGTAGAATCTGCCGAGTCGTTAGCTGAACTCCACACCTTGTTACCACACAAGTGAGCACACACTTAGTCTCTGATTAACCCCATGAAAAACATCTCTGAATCCCCGGCAGAGTAACACAGAGAAGAAAAAAAGAGAAAGAGAGAGAAAAAGACTGTGTAATGGATAACGGCAATCCTAATCTTCAGCCTCTATGTTTAGTATATCTTTCCTGGGGCCAACTTCACACAGAAAAGACAGGAAACAGAACAGTATCAGATGAACACCTAGCAGGACAGGTAGAACCAATAGCTTCACTCTAGAAGATGGCCGCCTGTAAACAGCACAACAAGAGAGTTCACAATGTCCTTCCTGACTGAAGTGATCGCGACAAAATGTTCCCGAACACAGAATGACAACTGGATGGAGAAGGTGTGGGTTACACTGTCACATAACATGGGGAGTCAGGTGGCTCAGCGGTTAAGGCGTCGGGCTAGTGATCGGAAGGTTGTGAGTTCAATTCCTGGCTCTGGCAACATGATGTTGTGTCCTTGGGCAAGGCACTTCACCCTTCTTGCCTCCGGGGGGGAATGTCCCTGTACTTGCTGTAAGTCGATAGGAGCGTGTGCTTAAATGACTGAATGTAAATGTAGACAGCCCTGGCGGGAACACAACTGACACACATTCTCATTCCTTGAGAAAGATCCGGAAGACTTTGTTAATGCCAGCAGGCTGATTCTCTACCTCGGGTGAAGCGGAGTCCCTTCCCAGCAAACTCCTCCTGCAGAGCGGCCACAAACTTCTCCCTGATCTTCTCTCTCTGCCAGGCGGGAAAGAAGAGAGGAGGGGAGGGAGAACAGACAGGGGTCAGACAGGGTTACACCTCTATTAGACTCCTCGTCCCCTCCCCTGTCCCCCCCACCCCCCTCTATTTGGTGGGTATGTGTGAAGTACGTCTGTTCAGCTGTATAGGAAGTTTGACACAGTTATGATTTTCTCTCTCTTTGGCCTATTTTGTTTGAAGTTAATTGAGGCCAAATTCTTTTCCCAGCACCAGAGTAACTGAGAGGTTAGGTAGTTTGAGGCCAGGTTAAAGCAGGTCACCTTCGAATTCACTACTCTGCTGCATGTGTTTACAGGATTCAAGGTGCTGATAAGATAAGGCAAAGCCTGACCAGCCATGATTTCTGTACGTGTAGGTGAGGAAGCCCTGAAACAACATGTTTTCCAGGCAGGAGAACCTGGGTGTTTTTGACTCTCTACCTTGTCTATTTCAGAGAACTCAATACGCTCCTCAAGCGTGCAGCTTCGTCCAATCGGAGAGATGTTCAACATTCCATTACGGAATTCAATAAAGGTGCCCCTGAGAGAGAAAAAATAAGAAGAAAAAAACTGTCAAAGGGGTGTGTGTGTGTTTATGTTCGTATGAGATAAAGACAAAGAGAGAGAGACAGGGAGAGAGAGACAGACAGACAGGAGAGAGAGACAGACAGGAGAGAGAGACAGAAAGAGAGAGAGAGAGAGAGAGAGACAGACAGACAGACAGGAAAGAGAGAGACAGACAGGAGAGAGAGAGAGACTGACAGGAGAGAGAGACAGAAAGAGAGAGAGAGAGAGACAGACAGACAGGAGAGAGAGAGAGAGAGACAGACAGGAGAGAGAGACAGAAAGAGAGAGAGAGAGACAGACAGGAGAGAGAGACAGAAAGAGAGAGAGAGAGACAGACAGGAGAGAGAGACAGAAAGAGAGAGAGAGAGACAGACAGGAGAGAGACAGAGCACTTGGGTGTGCTGGTTTTCAGGTCTGACCTTTTCTTTGGTAGCTTGATCAGACCCATGTAGCTGAGACAGAAGTTGATGAGGTCCTGCAGTAACTCCTCCCCTATCTGGTTTTGAATGGCCTGTTGGAACAAACACAAACTCAGTCAAAGTACAATCAGTTGTTCAACGGATATTAAAATGAACAACCTCCTTTCTCTTCAGAGTAGAATCTGTAGCCAAAGTAAGATCGAGGAATATGTTTTTTGTGTATGAGTGAGTATTAGTTTGTATTAGTGAGTATTTCTGTCGCGCTCCACATTAATCACCCTACCTCAGGGGAGAATGTCCCTGTACTTGCTGTAAGTCGCTCTGGATAAGAGCGTGCCTGTATCTGTATCCAGCCTGTATCTCACCTGTTTAGAGAGCAGCTTCCCATCCTTGTACTGGACCGTCCCGTTCTCCGCAAACACATAGTCAAACTTGTCTATCACTGCCAAACACATGCAAACACAGCTCAGATTAGTTTAATCACAACACAGTGAAGCCCTATAACAATATGATGGCTGGGCAAGACATATAAAAGAAATTGGCATCTCGATATTGTAAATTATTTTACGACGTTCTATTTATATCTCGATATGTCTGCAGACTATGTGCGTTCTGTCAACGTTTTTAAAAGAAAGTATGCTTGAATTTGACATAGATTCGACATTCACGATATTTTAACATTTGAACATTGCCGTCAAAATTATTATGATATTATCTCTGACATTCTACGTTTTGCCCTGCTCTAATGCACATGCATTAAAAAAAACTAACAGTCTATACTTAAGCAGGTGGACTGGAATCAGAGCTTCATTCACCTCAAGACCTCACTGTAGATTCTTGTCTATGTAACACTACCTGGAATAGCTGGGTTTAATCTGCGTGAGCTTGCTGTTCTGGCAGGGTTCACAGCCACATACATGACTATGTACTAACGATCTTAAGGACACGCGTGGCGTTGAGGGACACCAAATCAATGGATTAGTTACATAAATCAACTCGAAAAGAGACTTCTCCCCCTTCGAGGCGATTTGTTTTGATCTCGCGTCTCTTCGCAAGCTGTTGCCACAACAACGCCCTAACAATGCTGTCTGGTCATCCTCTTTGTGTGTGAGGCTGGGGGTGAATTCTACTGGGTTCTACTTTACCCCTTCACATGGTTACGTGTTCAGGGGTCTTTGACAGATGATGTAACAACACAGGTTCTTCAGCAAACATGTTCCTTTGTCTGGGTCCACTGAGCAGCAGTGACCTCCGAGGAGGATGACCTTGTTGGCAAACATTATTTACAAACTGAAGCAGGGTCGGGGGGGTTGTAAAACTCTGACCCCCCCCCCCCACCCCCCACCCCCCTCCCTAGAAAAATGGCTGACGAAGATGATGATGTAAGATACCTTCATTTCCCTCTCCAAGCTGCTCGGCGATCTTACAGTAGTCTGACCCCCCCACAACGCCTATCTTCACTTTCTCCCGTAAGGACTGGAAGAATTCATCCAGCAGAGGGTCGATTTTCTGTTGGTTTAAAACACACACACAGACACACACACGCAAACACACACACAGACACGCACACAGACATATTCAATGCAAAGAATATGTCAGAAGAGTCAGGTGGCTGAGCGGTTAGGGAATAGGGCTAGTAATCAGAATGTTGCCAGTTCAATTTCCGGCCGTTAATAATTATGTTGTGTCCTTGGGCGAGGCACTTCACCCTCCTTGCCTCAGGGAGGGAATGTACCTGTACTTGCTGTAAGCCACATGTTTGCAGGATGGGAGGTTATTTGTTAGTCTGAAACGGCAGAATTGAAGAAACTAATTGTTCAGACATTGAGAAACCCGAGGAACGAGTAAGAAAGTGGTCATTTCTGATTTCACACTGCAGAAAGAATCCTGCAGAACTAGCTCCTCCTCTTATACTGTGTTCTCCCTCTCTCTCCCCCTCCCCCTCTATCCCTTCCTCTCTCTCTCTCTACACACACACACACACACACACACACACGAGCAGGACTTGGATGAAGCTTCTCCTACAGAGGATATTGTATGATCTTATTTCCGGAGTTCACTGGGTTCAGTAAATTCCTTGTGTTAGTGCAAGGCTGCAGAATCTGCCTCTAGTGTTAGTATATTACATCACTTGTGCAGAAGCTGCCCATTCATAACTACCCCATCTCTGTATAAACATGCATGCAGAGGCGAGCTGTTGCAACAGTATATAAAATAAAATAAAAATCGTATATACACGATACTATGACATTCATTTATTACCAAGTTATGCAGAAACAGGGAGTCAGTGACTCTGTGAAGGAATGATCTGAACGTTCAGACAAAGGAGCGTTTTTTACAACTTCACTGAATGTTATAGGGTTTCAAACAAGGCAGGAGGGAAACACAGTAAGTGAAGACGTGTGAAACACACACACGGCCAACACAAGGTTAAAAGATGGAGGTCTGCTGGAGATAGACTGAAGATAGACTGAAGCTGTTTACTAATGGTTGGCATGACGGAAACAGCTGTGGCGAGATTATAGACTGGCAGACTGCAACAACAAATACAAAGATCTGACTACGTTTACTGACCTAACACAGTGTCTAAATCTACCAAGAAAACGCTGAAGGATTGAATGCAATAAGGCACGTATCTACAGTGAGAACACAGAGTACTTATGAGGCTCCTGACTGCCAATTCAATTACAGTGCAATACGTTTCATGATACACTGATTGAACAGGACAGTGCTTCAAATGCAAAAGTATGACAATGAAGGTAGCCCTGCAATTTGCATGGCTTATGCAAAGCCTGTGGTTCGGATCGCCTCGTTTTAATCTTATCAGTGCCAATGTGCTATAGGCAGGATAAGGAATAAAAATAGTAAATAATGTTACATAATGCCTGGGAAGGTTGCTGACTTGACATTATAGGACAATAATGATCGTGGTTATAACGATAACAGACATGGACAACTGTCAGCGACACTGGGAAGATGGAAATTGTAAATTGAGTGTCTAAATCTGCAGTAAAAAAAAAAATCTTAACCTTGTTTTTCCACGAGCCAGGTTACCTACCTCTCTTGGTCGAGTCAGAGTCCCGTCCACATCAAATAAACACAGGGTATTTCTGCAGGAAGGAGGTGGACTACACTTGGTTTCATCCATGTCTTTTTTGGGTTGTCGAAAGAGCTGCTGTTTTTCTATTTCTAATCCACACCTATCAGATTCGCTGATGGTAAAACAACAGACTAACCAATATGAACTGACAGGGTATATCTGTCACTTTCAAGACAACCAATCTCCTTCTAGTAGGTATGGCACTTATAGTGCAGAAGAACATATGTCTATAACAGCCAACAACTGTTCTTCAAATCAAGACGTTTTCTTCTTCTGTCGGTTTCCGAATGAGCTGAGAAAAATCATCCGTCTCAGGTTTCTGTTCCAACACAGTCTCCACCATCACTGGAGGGTATTACAGACCATAGACAAACAGCCAATGGCGTCTCCTGTGGTTAAGGACGTAATCATGTGGGCGTCTGCAAGAAGAGACGATCTGCAGCCAGAGCCCAGATCAAATAAACATTTATTTGTATAGCCTTTTTTACAAGCAATGTCACAGAGGGCTTCACATATGTCCATAGAACTGCCCCTCAACCAACCTAAACCCTCAAGGAAGACAAGGAAAAACTCCCAGAAAAACTCACTATAGGGATTTATTTTTGAAGAAACATTGGAAGGAGCAATTCAGTGAGGGATCCCCTCCTCCAGATCCTGAAGTCTCTCATAAAGCAGTTTGGTTTTCACCCCTTTCTGAATCCGTTCATGGATGTGCAACAATGTAGTGCAAGGTAAGGGTGCTGCTTTAAACATCTTGTGACAAACGGACAAGCTTGATGTGCTGATTAGTGCACATGACATGTTGTAACCCTATTGACCTCTTGAGGTCGAGCCGAACAGCCTCGTGATGTCTCAGACACAAGGTCCTAACTATTTTGTGGCCTACGTGACATGACGTTGTAGATTAGAAGAACCTTTCATCAAATGTTTGACAATGGCTATACATCTAATGCCAGGAATCTTTTTTTTTATGTGTTTGTGTGTGTGTCAGTGAGTGAGTGATTAAAAACTTACTACTGTGATTTTTGCACCACTGTTTACACTACTGTGTATATACACCCCCCCCCCCTCCATACTATATACACCCATTCCACTTTGTACCCATGTTATTTGTACTTCCATGTTATTTGTATCATTTGTATTATTTGTTATTTGTATCATATTCGTAGTCTATTTTACATTGTATTTATTTTTTATTAGTATGCCACATATATGTTCTGCATTTCTGCCACAGTGAATTCTATGTTTGTTAATCTTGCATAGCGAATAAACCCCATTCTGATTCTGATTGTGTGTCCATTTGTGTGTGTGTGTGAGTGTTGTGTGTCCATTTGTGTGTTGTGAAGTGTCCTGTAGCTGAACTGGCTCAACTAATCTACTCAATCAATCAAATAATCAACCAATAGACCATCAATCAGTTAATCAATCACATTAACCCTATCATCCAGTGTTCAGAAAGAGTACCATTGTGTTGACATGTTAACATAACACTGATTTACTCAATAGTTTACAACGCTAGCCTGTGACTCAAAGTTTAGTATTCAGTCAAACTGTATAGTTGAAGTGTTACAGTGAAACCAATCAAAACACAGACAAGCTATTGATGATCTATAGACATCAGAGCCTTCTAGAGAAAAGGTGTCAGATTCGATGTGTGTGTTACTCCTAGACATGCCACAAGAGGGCAGGCTTACAAAGGAAAAACACTGTCAAATGATGGCGCTAAGGATATTGAAATCAGCGTTGCCTTCTGTTACATGTTGGACTTGTACTTACATACACAAATGCATCTGATGAAGATGCAACATTTGAAATGAATACGTGAGTGAGTTAAGCAGGGGCTGGACTCTGGTTTTGAGGGCCCTGAACACAAATAGTGTATGGGGCCCTCAAATGATTATTTCTTATTATTTTTATATAACTAGTAACAAGGTAAACAACCAGTTGTCCTTTTGATCTTGGAATAATCAGAGAACTTCGTAACATTATCCAGTTTACCTTCATACCTTTCATCAATCAAGGCTTTTATTAGTCCAGCAGTTTATACTGTCATAAATGTGAATATCATAAATGTTCTATTTGGCAAGAAACAGAGAAGGGAGATAAGACAGACTGGTTGGGAAGGAAAGACTATGACAGGATTCCAGATTATTTTAAAACTTTCTTTTCAATAGTTTTGGGTCATGGTTTTAGCTGGTTCATCCATTTGAATCCATTCTTGTTTTCACAGTTGGTACTTACATTTCTCTCGCTAATAAACTAGATGAGACAACAAACCAACCTCATAAAGTCTACATACATATAGAAAACAAACATGTCACTTAAATAGACAGAAGCAGCTTCCTAGAGCCCATCATAATAGGGTATGGTCACCTAGCAGAGGACAGTCCGTTCCTGGGGGTGGGTACTCAGAGGTGGGTGTGTTTACTGCTCATGCTTTGATGTAGGGGGGAGCAAATTAACGGTTCTCTCTTGGAAGTCGCTTTGGATAAACCCCCCAAAAAGCTAAATGTAAATGTGATGGGGTGTAAAGAGGGGTCGTGTGGCACAGTTGGTTAGGGCGTCTGCCTAGTATCCACAAGGTACCCGGTTCGAACCCTGGATGTGTCAACATGACGTTGTGTGCTTGGGTAAGGCACTTCACCCTACTTGCCTCGGGGGGGTGTGGGTGGTGTTGGGGCAGGTGTCCCTGTACTTGCTGTAAGTCACTCTGGATAAGAGCGTCTGCTAAAATGACTGACATTTACATATCAGTATACGAAAGGCAGGAATTTGTAGAGCAGAGCAGATAACATGAGGGAACAATCACGCTAGATAAGATGATACAGAATGAATAGGAACCAGACTCGTGTTCCCTCAAGGTACAACATCCCCCCACCAGCTACTCCCCAGGGGAGTGTGTGGCAGGGTAGAAGACCCCTCAACTGAGGGATGCTAATGTCTCTGCATGACTGTGTCTCCCTAACCAACCCAGCCATTACAGCCAGCCTCTCTGGATGGTGTTTACTCAGGGCTTTATAACCCCAGCTGGTACATATCTGCCCAGGAAAGATGGACTATATGGAACACAGGAAACACAACCTGGGTGCCTTAGTGTCTCAGGGTTCCAACTATACTTTGAACAGATTTCGAGAACACATCCTATGATATTTGCAGGGCAGAGAGAGTGAATCCATTGAATGGGACACATTTTTTTTGTGTGTGTAAAAGCTTGATGCTCACATACAGTATATAATGTGCGGTTTTAACTGTGGTCTGCTGGGATGATGATGTTTTTAAAATATCCTAGAGCAGCTTTACTCACACATGACACATACTCACACACACACACACACACACACAAGCACACACAGCACTTAAAATGCACCTGTAAAAACTTGCAAATGTTCTGTTGCTAGCATGTGTTTGACAGGTGTTTTCGCAGGACAGCCCAACCCTGTTACTGGAGAGCTACGCTTCTGTCTGTTTCCAACACAACCTCAGTTCCAGCTCAAATGAAACAATTTGCCAACCAGGTCATTGTTAGAAACACATGTGTTGTATTAGACTTGGCATGTTACAAGTCAGATTAGCTCTAATATGAGACCCCTTCTGAAGTATATGGTTGTGCAACTTTGGGTCACAGTATATATGTCTTTCAGAAATATTTAATAAACTTGCAGTGTGAGACTTCTAACATAACATTATACAAGCCGCATGTAGGATATAAACCATTAATGTACAATTTCAGGTCAGGAAAATTTGTTTTTTACTAAATGGAAAAGATAGTAGGTTGGTTTATGAGTATAGTCTGGCAAACAGTTTTATAAGCTGTCAATCTGGTTGGTTTTATAACAATATTTATAACCTACACTCAAAGCTTTACTTTATGGCCTATGGTGAACTTCAGCACTCTGAGCTTCAGCTGTCAGCCTGTGCTGATATCAGTACTGTTAAGCAGACCGTCTACATTGATTATTCTGTCCCCACATGTATGTTTCCACATCTGTGTGATCTTGGCATGCATGCTAAAGTACCTGTCCACATTCCCCAGCATTTGTCACCTTCCTCCTTCAATTAAAATCAATAAGCCCAGCGGACTGTAACACATGTGGATAGTCTGGCAGGTGTGATTCATGGGTCTGATCACACCCCCTTCCCCAGCTAGTGCTCTTGGACGTCCTCCTCACGGTTGTTCATTAACGATACAGACAGGCAGACAGGAACTCTCATCACGGCGAGGCGCAGGTGTAGTTTGCATTGTCCACTGGTTTACACCACGAATGAAATAATTGAAGTCTTTAAACATATATATATATATATTTAAATATTCGATCAAAGGTAACTTTATCACCTGACGGCTGGTGCCGACTTCAAACAAGTGAAGTCTTATCGCTATCTGTTCATACGGACCTGTAGAACTTGCTTCCTGAGATTACAGCTCAGATCCCCAGGTGACTTTGTGAAGTTTGTGATCCTCTCCAGAATGGCCCCTGGGTAGAGCCGCGAAACCACTGAGGATTTACCCGAGGAAGTGTGGATGATTTCTAGATCCAGGAAGGTGGATTGTGGGTGGTGTAACCTTTCCAGGATGACTGCCCTCCATGTCTCTGTGTTGGTCCTGCTGCTGGTGTCCTGGGTGTCCAGCAGGACTCTGGACGAGTGTTTGGAGTCTGATCCAGCTGTGATGATGAATATTGTACTGCTGGAAGATGAAGGATCTGAATGGAGTTTAAAATTCGTGGAAGGCGCAGTTATTGATGCTATTGAACAGGACAAGAAGCTGAACGAGGCCCATGGTAAAACAAATGTTAAATCCTACATTTAATTTATTGTTTTTGCTGGTCAGATAAGCTATTGTATGGGCATATTCCACGTGTACAATAGCAAGGGAATGGTTATTGCTATAATTACCCAATAGTGAAAAAAAGTAAGATTAGTAAGTAAGTAGAAAGTAAGTTTAGAAATAGTTATATTAACATAAAATAGTTAGACAGTTAGATAAACAATAGTTTTTAAACTCCAAATTATGTTGCTAATTAAAAATAAAGCCATTAGTATTACAATGTGTAGCCTACTTCATAATACCCCTTAAACCTATATTTTTTACATGAAGTTATATCCAGTTTTTCTTGTTTTAGGTCTGAACTTCACCCTGACAGCCAACTACCGAGGCTTCAACACCACCTTGTACAGGCGCAGAGGCTGCAGCAGCAGCACCTGTGAGGGAGTGGAGATACTCAAGTCCCTTCATGTGAGTAAAGGGTGTGTGGGGGGGCCAACATGGTAATGTACTTCACCAGGACTCTACTGTAGCTAGTCACAACCATGGAGTCATGTTGTGCAGTCGGTCAGGGTCGGGTTAGTAATCAGAAGGTCCCTGGTTCGAACCCTGGCTGTGTCAACATGACGTTGTGTCCTCCTTCGGGCAAGGCACTTCACCCTACTTTCGTCAGGGGGGGAATGTCCCTGTACTTGCTGTAAGTCGCTCTGGTTAAGAGCGTCTGCTAAATGACTCAAATGTAAATGTAAATCATTGTATGCCAAGGGATAATTTTCCTGATGCTTTTAAAATTCAAATGCTCAAAGAGTCAAATAACCTTTTTTTATGGTGTTAATGCTTGGATTGGTCTTTTGGGCTGTTTTCCAGAGGAGTGGTAATGTGGGATGTGCAATGCTGGGTCCATCCTGCACCTATGCCACGTTTCAGATGGTGGAGTAAGTAAGACTCACCTAACACAAGATACCCTGCAAACTCACTCTTCACTTCTGACCATCACTGCTACTGAATTGTAGTCAAGCTTTTAGCTGGAGTAACTGCAAAAAACATGATCATTTAGTGTACGCTTTTATCCAAAGCCACTTCCAAGAGAGAACTTTACATAAGAGCAAAACAAATTATAAAATAATGATATGGGGTTGCCAAGGGAATTTTAGATCGGAGTACTCCATAAAATATTAAGATTATTTACTTGAATTCAAGATAATCGAATCTAGTGCTACTAAAGCACTGCTTCCACCATACTGCTTTTAGTAAGTGCGTACAATCTAATGTATGGAACTAACGCTATGATAACAGTCATAACTTTAGGGGTGGACAACGTTTACGGAAGAGGACGCTCCTATTTGTCTGTTTAAATATTGACACAGGCTGATTATTCCTAGTTCACTGCTCATCTGTGTGTGATTCACACCTGGTGAAGATGTGGTTATTTATTGTCATGTTGCAGTGCAATATCCAGTTGCCGAACTATAATAACACATTCATTTGTGTTGTCGTCTCTCTGTGGTGGATGTTGTGTCTGCCTTGGATTGAGCTGTGTGTGTGTGTTTGTGTTGTAATGCTCCGCAGCGAGACGATTGGTCTAACGCTGAGCATCCCTGTCATCTCTGCGGGGAGCTTTGGGTTGTCATGTGACAACAAACCCAACCTGACCCGCCTCCTCCCGCCAGCGCGCAAGATATCCAACTTTCTGGTTCACTTCTGGAACTCTCAAGGCTCTTTAAAGAGCCACTGGGAGATGGCATACGTCTACAAGAAACTAGATAACACTGAAGACTGCTTCTGGTGAGATATACACACACACATACACACGCATACATGCATACACACACAAACACATACATACATGCACACACACATACACACACACACAGAGTCTCTCTCATACCCAGAAAACAACAAATGTCTTCACTTCCTCTCTGTTGTCCCACCAGGTATATAAACGCCTTAGAAGCCCCTTCAGCCTCCTTCGCTATGTCAATAGACCGAGTGGTGCTACGCAGCAAAGAGGATCTGCAGAGAGCCCTGACCAGTGAAGACAGGCACAGTAACGGTGGGTATTTTTGGGATGTCGCTCGTCTCCCCTTCACGTTCATGTCCGCATCAGTGACCGTCTCAAACATGGCGTCCGTTTGCACCCTAGTTTTCATTCTGTGTGGAACCCCGGATGACATCACCGACATTAAGAACAACACAAAAATACCCCCAGAGATTCTCTTCCTGCTCATTGACGTCTATGAGTAAGATGGTTTTAAAGATTAATTTATTTTGTATTTTTCACGCAATATACGGTGCGTGCTGTGTGTCTAGAGTACTAGAGAAATGTACTGGATTAATACAGTTGGTTCACAATCATGAGTGAATCTTGATGTCATGGTGGGCCTTCTTATGAAGTCACAGGTACCACACCAACACGACAGCCAGCCCGGACATGGAGAACGTTCTGGTTCTGACCCTGCCTAAGAGGAACCACAGTCGCAGCTTTGGGTGGAGATTTCCCAACGACACAATCACAGTCAGATTTATTTTTATTTTTATTTTACGTCTATCTCTACCCTTCTTCTTTTTTTATCTCGTTATCGATTTCCTGCTCCTTATTAGTTTCATTTTCTCTCTGTCTCTCTCTCTGTCTCTCTCTCTGTCTCTCTGTCTCTCTCTCTGTCTCTCTCGCTGTCTCTCTCTCTGTCTCTCTCTCTGTCTCTCTCTCTGTCTCTCTCTCTGTCTCTCTCTGTCTCTCTCTCTGTGCCTCCTGTCGCAGGAAATAAACGACTATGTGACAGGTTATCATGACGGTGTGTTGCTGTTTGGTCATGTGGTTAGAGAGAGGATGCTGGCTAAGAGGGCAAGAGCAGCAGGAGTATACTTCCGCCCCAGTCCCAAACCACAGAGCCCCTTCCGGAATCTCACCTTTGAAGGTACGCATGCATGGCTACATCCGCTAACCAGGAGCTGTCAGCGTGACGTTGTGTTCTTGGTAAAGTCCCTTCACCCTACTTGCCTCAGGGGGGAACGTTCCTGTACTTGCTGTAAATCGCTCTGGATAAGAGCGTCTGATAAATGTAGTCTAATCAGACTTCCACTAAGTCCAGGTTCTTTTCCACAGAGTTGAGCAGCATAATAAAGTCACAGTATACACTAGTCTTTCTCGCAGCACTCAGTAATATCAGAGAGAACTGGAATACTTTACAGAATAATAATGCAACCTCAAAGTAATCCCAAAAATATTTTACTATATCTATATGTATATAGATGCTATATATTATACTATATCTTATAATAAAGAATTTGTTAGTCACTTGAAGTCTATTTTACTGATTTTCCTCACTAGTACAAAATTATATAACAGTAAAACTGTCTGTCCATCTGTGTGTATCTCTGTGTGTATCTCTGTGTGTGTGTGTGTGTTTAGGTATGGGCGGCCTGTACGTGCTGGATGAGGCGGGCGACAGAGATGTGAACTTCTCTGTAATCTACACCACGAGCAACAACGAGGTCAGCTTCGATCCACAGCTCTAACTAACAGGCAAACTATCTCCTCTCCAGTTAAACATTAGAAACTCTTCGTACTGGTGAGTTACAGTGTGTAAGAGTGTGTGACTCATCATGTGTCATATGGATCTCCTCTCCAGTACAAAACACTTTATGTGTTCGATACGTCGACCAATCAGATCCGACAGGAAGACCTCCACCCATCTCTGTCCTGGCCAGGGTCACGCCTGCCTGATGACAAGCCGGTCAAACCAAACGGTAATAGTCAGGTGGCTATAATAGTACAGTATAATATTAATATGGAGTAAGGTGGCTATCAGGCTAGTAATTAGAAGGATTCCAGTTCAATTCCCGGCCATGAAAAATGACATTTTGTCCTTGGGCACGGCACTTCACCCTACTTGCCTCAGGGTGGAATGTACCTGTACCTTGCTGTAAGTCGCTCTGGATAAGAGCGTCTGCTAGATGAATACATGTAAATGTATGTGTGGATTCATGTTCTGGGTGGACGTGTGGGTTTTGTGTTCTTCCAGACTTGGAGTTTCAGGACATCATAGTGATCGTGTTAAGCGTCAGCGTAGTCGTGGTGACGGCCATCGCCTTGCTCTTCTACAGGTGTGGACACTCCACACACTCATTCCTTTTGAGGCACTCCACCCTACTTGCCTCGGGGGGGGGGGGGGGGGGGGGGTCCCTGTAATTGCTGTAAGTCGCTCTGGATAAGAGCGTCTGCTAAATGACTACATGTAAAAAATTTAATATAGACACTATTAAGGGATCGGTTCAGTGTGTCGACCCCCATCCTCCTCCGCTCGTGACTGGTCTCTTAACCGGGGGAAGGATGGAAGGATGTTGTTTGATAGATCATCTTAGTTCCCTCCTGTTGTGGTTGGAACCAGGCAGAACAGGAAGGAGCGTCAGAACCAGAAGAAGTGGTCCCACATCAACCCAGAGCTGCTGGGGCCTTTGGATGGGAAGGCCGTGTCTTTGAAGGTGAGAACCATTTGGAACCGATGGTTCTTTGCTAATCTAAGACCAGGTTCTAAGCTAAAGACACACTCATAATAATAATAATAATAATAATAAATATAGCTGCAAGCAGCGATGGTGGATTCCCCCTTGAACAGTTTATGAAATTGATATGTAATTCAAAGTGCAATATGCAAGTTTGGTGTGAATACATCCAAGACTGTAGTGCCCCCTGTGCTGTAACGGACAAAGGATTGTGAACATCAAAAATCATATTGATTACTGACGGAGGAGTCCTAATAACAATAAGTCTCCTCCTGACAGAGGAATCCTAATAACAGTATAGCCACCTAAAATCTTTATATAAATTGTTATTTTTTCTACTGTCTTTTTGCAAACTTTTCGTCATCCATGGTTTGATTCTTTCTGGATTTAACGCAAAGTATAAACCACAATCAAAAGCGTTTTACAAGCTCATTTACAGGTTCAGTGAGTAACGAAAACAAAAATAACCCTGATTTGGCCTTGCTGACACATCAAGATTCATTGCTGCAAAAGTCATCGGACCACTAACCACAGCTAAAACTATTTAAAAAGTTATAATAACTTAATAACAATGTAACAACGTGGTAATAACTGGTAAAAAGTTTAATAACAATGTAATAACAGTGTAATAATGTAGTAATAACTGGTAAAAAGTTTAATAACAATGTAATAACAGTGTAATAATGTAGTAATAACTGGTAAAAAGTTTAATAACAATGTAATAACAGTGTAATAATGTAGTAATAACTGGTAAAAAGTTTAATAACAATGTAATAACAGTGTAATAATGTAGTAATAACTGGTATAAAGTGCAACAACAACTTAAAAACTGTGTAACAATGTGGTAATTACTGGTATAAAGTCTAATACCAACTTAATACCAGTGTATTCACTTTGTATAAAGTATAATAACAACATAATAACGGTGTAACAATTTTGTAAAAACAGATAAAAAGTGTAATAACAGTATAGCAACTCAAAATCTTTATATAAATTGTTCTTCTTTCTACTGTCTTTTTTCAAACTTTTAGTCATCCATGGTTTGATTCTTTCTGAATTTAACTCAAAGTATGAACAACAATCAAAAGCATTTTACAAGCTGATTTCCAGGTTCAGTGAGTAACGAAAACAAAAATAACCCTGATTTGGCCTTGCTGACACATCAAGATTCATTGCTGCAAAAGTCATCGGACCACTAACCACAGTTGAAACTATTTTAAAAGTAATAATAACTTAATAACAATGTAACAACGTGGTAATAACTGGTAAAAAGTTTAATAACAACGTAATAACAGTGTAGCAATGTAGTAATAACTGGTATAAAGTGTAACAACTACTTAATAACAGTGTAACAACATGGTAATAACTAGTAAAAAGTTTAATAACAACATAATAACAGTGTAACAATGTAGTAATAACTGGTATAAAGTGTAACAACAACTTAATACTAGTGTATTCACTTTGAAGAAAGTATAATAACAACATAATAACAGTGAGTAACAAAAACAAAATAATCCTGATTTGGCCTTACTGACACATCAGGATTCATTGCTGCAAAAGTCATCGGACCACTAACCACAGCTGAAACTATTTAAAAAGTAATAATAACTTAATAACAGCGTAACAACGTGGTAATAACTGGTCAAAAGTTTAATAGCAACGTAATAACAGTGTAACACATAGTAATAACTGGTATAAAGTGTAACAACAACTTAACAGTGTAACAATGTGGTAATAACTGGTAAAAAATTTCATACCAACTTAATACCAGTGTATTCACTTTGTAGAAAGTAGAATAATAACATAATAACGGTGTAACAACTTCTTAAAACCAGTTAAAAAGTGTAATAACAGTATAGCAATTTACAATCTTTATATAAATTGTTCGTCTTTCTACTGTCTATTTAAAAAATTTGGTCATCCGTGGTTTGATTCTTTCTGAATTTAACTAAAAGTATAAACCAAAATCAAAAGCGTTTTACAAGCTCATTTCCAGGTTTAGTGAGTAACGAAAACAAAAATAACCCTGATTTGGCCTTGCTGACACATCAGGATTCATTGCTGCAAACGTCATCGGACCACTAACCACAGCTAAAACTATTTTAAAAGTAATAATAACTTAATAACAATGTAACAACGTGGTAATAACTGGTAAAAAGTGTAATAACAATGTAATAACAGTGTAGCAATGTAGTAATAACTGGTATAAAGTGTAACAACTACTTAAAAACTGTGTAACAATGTGGTAATTACTGGTATAAAGTCTAATACCAATTTAATACCAGTGTATTCACTTTGTATAAAGTATAATAACAACATAATAACGGTGTAACAATTTTGTAAAAACAGATAAAAAGTGTAATAACAGTATAGCAACTCAAAATCTTTATATAAATTGTTCTTCTTTCTACTGTCTTTTTTCAAACTTTTAGTCATCCATGGTTTGATTCTTTCTGAATTTAACTCAAAGTATGAACAACAATCAAAAGCATTTTACAAGCTGGTTTCCAGGTTCAGTGAGTAACGAAAACAAAAATAACCCTGATTTGGCCTTGCTGACACATCAAGATTCATTGCTGCAAAAGTCATCGGACCACTAACCACAGCTAAAACTATTTAAAAAGTAATAATAACTTAATAACAACGTAACAATGTGGTAATAACTGGTAAAAAGTTTAATAACAACGTAATAACAGTGTAGCAATGTAGTAATAACTGGTATAAAGTGTAACAACTACTTAATAACAGTGTAACAACATGGTAATAACTAGTAAAAAGTTTAATAACAACATAATAACAGTGTAACAATGTAGTAATAACTGAAATAAAGTGTAACAACAACTTAATACCAGTGTATTCACTTTGAAGAAAGTATAATAACAACATAATAACAGTGAGTAACAAAAACAAAATAATCCTGATTTGGCCTTACTGACACATCAGGATTCATTGCTGCAAAAGTCATCGGACCACTAACCACAGCTGAAACTATTTAAAAAGTAATAATAACTTAATAACAGCGTAACTATGTAGCAATAACTGGTATGAAGTGTAACAACAACTTAATAACAATGTAACAACGTGGTACTAACTGGTAAAAAGTTTAATAGCAACGTAATAACAGTGTAACAATGTAGTAATAACTGGTATAAAGTGTCACAACAATTTAACAGTGTAACAACGTGGTAATAACTGGTAAAAAAAATCATAACAACGTATTAACAGTGTAACTATGTGGTAATAAATGGTATAAAGTTTCATACCAACTTTATATAAAGTATAATAACAACATAATAACGGTGTAACAATTTTGTAAAAACAGATAAAAAGTGTAATAACAGAATTGCAACTCAAAATCTTTATATAAATTGTTCTTCTTTCTACTGTCTTTTTTCAAACTTTTAGTCATCCATGGTTTGATTCTTTCTGAATTTAACTCAAAGTATGAACAACAATCAAAAGCGTTTTACAAGCTGGTTTCCAGGTTCAGTGAGTAACGAAAACAAAAATAACCCTGATTTGGCCTTACTGACACATCAAGATTCATTGCTGCAAAAGTCATCGGACCACTAACCACAGTTGAAACTATTTTAAAAGTAATAATAACTTAATAACAATGTAACAACGTGGTAATAACTGGTAAAAAGTTTAATAACAACGTAATAACAGTGTAGCAATGTAGTAATAACTGGTATAAAGTGTAACAACTACTTAATAACAGTGTAACAACATGGTAATAACTAGTAAAAAGTTTAATAACAACATAATAACAGTGTAACAATGTAGTAATAACTGGTATAAAGTGTAACAACAACTTAATACTAGTGTATTCACTTTGAAGAAAGTATAATAACAACATAATAACAGTGAGTAACAAAAACAAAATAATCCTGATTTGGCCTTACTGACACATCAGGATTCATTGCTGCAAAAGTCATCGGACCACTAACCACAGCTGAAACTATTTAAAAAGTAATAATAACTTAATAACAGCGTAACAACGTGGTAATAACTGGTCAAAAGTTTAATAGCAACGTAATAACAGTGTAACACATAGTAATAACTGGTATAAAGTGTAACAACAACTTAACAGTGTAACAATGTGGTAATAACTGGTAAAAAATTTCATACCAACTTAATACCAGTGTATTCACTTTGTAGAAAGTAGAATAATAACATAATAACGGTGTAACAACTTCTTAAAACCAGTTAAAAAGTGTAATAACAGTATAGCAATTTACAATCTTTATATAAATTGTTCGTCTTTCTACTGTCTATTTAAAAAATTTGGTCATCCGTGGTTTAATTCTTTCTGAATTTAACTAAAAGTATAAACCAAAATCAAAAGCGTTTTACAAGCTCATTTCCAGGTTCAGTGAGTAACGAAAACAAAAATAACCCTGATTTGGCCTTGCTGACACATCAGGATTCATTGCTGCAAAAGTCATCGGACCACTAACCACAGCTAAAACTATTTTAAAAGTAATAATAACTTAATAACAATGTAACAATGTAGTAATAACTGGTATAAAGTGTAACAACAACTTAATAACAGTGTAACAATGTAGTAATAACTGGTATAAAGTGTAATACCAACTTAATACCAGAGTGTTCACTTTGTATAAAGTATAATAACAACATAATAACGGTGTAACAACTTTGAACAATAACTGTGTGTGTGTGTGTGTGTTTGACAGATCGATGAGGATACTAGAAAGGACAGCATCTACCACATCCAGCGTGCACGCTACGACAAAAAGGTTCCACGAAAACTACTGCTTACTTCCAAGATAAGGCAAAAACAGTCTGAAGAGGGGACAGTCATGGAGAGTGTGTGTGTGTGTGTGTGTATTTCAGCCTGTCATCCTGAAGGAACTCAAACACACAGACGGTAACTTCAACGAGATCCAGAGGATTGAGCTCAATACGGTAAGAACATCATGCCACCTCTTCTACTTCTCACCTCTCCCTTCTCATTTTACAACAGTATTTTCCTAGTATTCTTTCATAGCCAGTAGTAGTACATTTTAACAATGCACGTAATAAATTAGCCAACTTATTGACACAGAGCACAGGGACACGTCTGAACAAGGTGACATGATTGGCTGCTAGTCATGTAAACCGATGTCGGAGAACAAGTCGCTAGTTTCTACGAAATACATTTTTGGAACTTCCTCTTTGATGATACATTCCCACGTTTCTTCAATTTCCCCCCCTGAAGGACAAATAAAGGTTTATCTATCAATCTTCCTATCAGCTGTTCCCTGATCCTGTGTTTTTATTTAGTGACTGTATCAATCATGTATCAACCATGTTTATCCGAAAGAGGTTTGACCACGAAGACTGAACTGATTAGAAGTATGTGTGTTTAGGGTTTGGTGATATTATCAAGGGATCTTTTATCTCTGTAGCAGTCAGCAGGAAGGTATATGACCCAGGGACCAGGGATCTGGTGAGGAAGAGCGTGGAGAATCATCATGACTGGGATGGTCTGGTTTAGAATGCCATATGTCCACACTTCACCTGGCCTCTCTCTCTCTCTCTCTCTTCTCTCCCCCATTTCATCTCTCTCTCTCTCTCTCTCTCTCTCGTCTTCTCTCCCCCACTTAATATCTCTCTCTCTTCTCTCTCTCTCTCTCTCTCCTTCTCTCTCTCTCTCTCTCCTCTCTCTCTCCCTCCATTCAGCTGCTGCGTATCGACTACTACAACCTGACTAAGTTCTACGGGACGGTTAAGTTTGAGTTTGGCGTCTTCGGAGTCTTCGAGCTTTGCGAGAGGGGCTCCCTCAGGGTGAGAGTGGGCGGGGTTAATGGGTGGGGGCGGGGCTAATGGGTAGGGGCGGGGTTAATAGGTGGGGGTGAAGTGGGTAGAGCCAAGGAGTGGTCCCTGCGTTATACGCCAGCATGCAGATATACACCGACCAACATTAATGTGTTTTTTCCTTTATGTTGTTTCCACAGCATGTTCTCAACGATAAGATCTCTTACCCTGAGGAGACCTTTATGGATATGGAGTTCAAGATATCAGTCATGTACGACATAGCCAAGGTACCATGCTAACGCCAAGCTCTGTAATTACAAACAAGTTTACAGCGCTTATGGAGTATATCTGTATATATGTGTATCTTTCTGCATAATGTCCTGCTGCATGGTTAATGTATCGAAAGACATCGTCGGTACGATAGTAGTTAGTAGTATGAAGACGTTCTGGTTTTCTTCACTTGTGTGAGTGGACGCTACTTTACTGTACCTCTGCAGGGAATGTCGTACCTCCACACCAGTAATATTGTGGTCCACGGAAGGCTGAAGTCCACCAACTGTGTGGTGGACAATCGCATGGTGGTCAAGATTACCGACTTTGGCTGCAACACCATCCTCTCTCCAGGCAAAGGTAAGGCCGTCTGTGTCAGTACTGAGTAGTGTTGAAGCACCTCCGTAGAATCTCTACCTTGACATTACAGTAGAGATTGAGATTGAGATAGAGGTACATGCTTTTCCGAGATGGATAAAGATACAGTACAGAGAGATTTGGAGACAGATGTATTGTGCGGAGATACATATATCAACCGCATGGATATAACGGGTTAATTCTGTCAGAAACCATTGAAAATTGACAAAAATATGTCCTCCCCCCCCAGACCTGTGGACGGCCCCCGAACACCTCCGCATGCCGGGCACCTCCCAGAAAGGAGACGTCTACAGCTTTGCCATCATCGCCCACGAGATCGCACTGAGAAAAGATCCCTTCTACACAAAGGCCTGCTCTGACATCGCAGGTAAAGATCACCCTACTGTCAGCCTCAGGAGCTCTCAGGAACAGACTGGGTGGTGTAACAGCTCCATCTACTGGACACTTTGTCAAACGCGGTCCTCCAAAAAATATAATCACAGGCATCAGTCCGTATTCAGAAGACTTGAACAGGAAAGGGGGGGGGGGTTATGGATCTTTTGATCAGGCCTGTTGTGCACTTTGTGAGGAAAAGTCTTGTGTTGTTTGGTTCCAGAGAAGATGTTCAGGGTTCAGCATCCCAGCGGGCCTCTGCTCTTCAGACCTGACATCAGCTTTGAGGCAGCGACAGAGAACGAGGCTGAGGTAGCAGCTAGCAACAAAGTCTGGTGGGACCAAAGATCTGTGATGGTAGATGGTAATTCTGCTTGTGTGTGTGTGTATGGATGCTTGTGTGTGTGTATGGATGCTCGTGTGTGTGTATGGATGCTCGTGTGTGTGTCTCCCACAGCTGTACATGCTAATAAGATCCTGCTGGGAAGAGGACCCAGAGAAGAGGCCAGACTTTAAGAAGATCGAAGTGTGTCTGGGCAAGATCTTCAGGTACAACAGAGTGCAGAAAACACAGCAGAAAACATACCCCAGGCACACTGTCGCATCACATCCCAAAATGGGGCTTGTCTTCCCAGCAACCTGCACCAGCAGGCCAACGAGACATACATGGACAACCTGATCAGACGTCTGCAGATGTACTCCAAGAACCTGGAGCACCTGGTGGAGGAGAGGACCTCCCTGTACAAGGCTGAGAGGGACAGGGCCGACCGCCTCAACTTCATGCTGCTGCCTGGGTACACAGTCATGGAGCTCTGGAGGCCTGCTTAACTTAACCCCACCCGTAACCCTCTCAGACTTAACTCATGCCTTCCACACACCCCCTCCTCCCCGCTCTCTCTCCCAGGCCGGTGGTGCGCTCCTTGAAGGAGACGGGCTGCGTGGAGCCTGAGCTGTTCGAGGAGGTGACGGTGTACTTCAGCGACATCGTGGGCTTCACCACTCTGTGCCACTACAGCACCCCCATGGAGGTGGTGGACATGCTCAACGACATCTACAGGAACTTTGACAGCATCCTGGACCACCATGACGTCTACAAGGTGGCCGCCAGCGCCAGGGAGGGGGGAGGGTAGGGGCCGGGGGAGGGGGATAGGGGACAGGGATTCACAAGGGGCTTTTTAATGAACTGACAGTGGGCTGGGTTAAAACATTACCTCTTTGATTCTCTCTCCGTCTCTCTCGCCGTCCCTCGCCCTCTCTGATAGGTGGAGACGATAGGCGATGCGTACATGGTGGCGTCAGGGTTGCCAAGGCGGAACGGCAACAGGCACGCGGTGGACATCGCCCACATGGCCCTGGACATCCTGGCGTTCGTGGGCACCTTCCAGCTGCAGCACCTCCCAGGCCTGCCCCTCTGGATACGCATAGGGGTGCACTCAGGTACCCCCACACACCCATTCATAGGGGTGCACTCAGGTACCCCAACACACCCATTCATAGGGGTGCACTCAGGTACCCCAACACACCCATTCATAGGGGTGCACTCAGGTACCCCAACACACCCATTCATAGGGGTGCACTCAGGTACCCCCCAACACACCCATTCATAGGGGTGCACTTAGGTACCCCCCACACACCCATTCATAGGGGTGCACTCAGGTACCCCCCAACACACCTGTACCCGTACAAGAATTCTCAGTTACAAATGACCAACAAGTCCCTCAATCAGAGTCATAGTCCCTCAATCAGAGTCATAGTCCCTCAATCAGAGTCATAGTCCCTCAATCAGAGTCATAGTCCCTCATTAAGAGTCATAGTCCCACAATCAAAGTCATAGTCCGTCAATAAGAGTCATAGTCCGTCAATAAGAGCCATAGTCCCTCATTAAGAGTCATAGTCCCTCAATAAGAGTCATAGTCCGTCAATAAGAGTCACAGTCCGTCAATAAGAGTCATAGTCCCTCATTAAGAGTCATAGTCCCTCATTAAGAGTCATAGTCCCTCATTAAGAGTCATAGTCCCTCAATAAGAGTCATAGTCTGTCAATAAGAGTCATAGTCCCTCATTAAGAGTCATAGTCCCTCATTAAGAGTCATAGTCCCTCATTAAGAGTCATAGTCCGTCAATCAGAGTCAATATTCTAGGACTTTCTGGACTTTTCCGTTTCTGCCTGTGATTTCAGGTCCGTGTGCAGCCGGGGTGGTTGGGAACAAGATGCCTCGTTACTGCCTGTTTGGAGATACAGTCAACACTGCCTCACGCATGGAATCTACAGGCCTGCGTAGGAACCACACACACACACACGCACTATACATACACACACACACTATACATACACACACACACTATACATACACACACACACTATACATACACACTCAAGCATCTTCAGCAGATGACATTTCCATCCTTTGTCTCCAGCTTTGCGAATCCACGTCAGCCAGTCAACCATCAACATCCTGCAGAGAACAGACTGCCAGTTCCAGTATGAGCAGAGAGGAGAGACCTTCCTCAAGGTTGGTTCACTGTCTGATGTCCCATCTAGTTAGTGACTATGTACAAAATACTGTTAAAAATCAACCTAGCCTATAGTGTGAGTGTGTAACTTGTGTGTATATGTGTGTGTGTGTGTGTGTGTTTAGGGTAAAGGCAAAGAGATGACATATTGGTTGACAGGCGTTACAGGAACAGAACACAACCTGCCTCTCCCTCCAACAGCGTGAGTAAACTGGGACAACCAAAGAGGACGCTTCATTCAACTCAAAAATATCATGCTAAACATAGTCTGATGTTTATTAATGATGTTCAGTTACTTATAATACTCGTATTTGTTGTATTTAATCGTACAAACGATTATAACATAGTGTTTGTGAGTGTGAAGCATTGCCGATCACTTAATAGTCCTGGAAGCATCGTCCTGTTCATGATCATACCTGTGCTGTGACTCCAGGGAGAACTTCCAGAGGCTGCAGCAGGACCTGTCAGAGATGATCGTGTCCACCCTGGAGAAGCGTGGCTCGGGTCCGGAGGGCCTGGATAAGAGGAAGACTCTGTCCACCAGGATCCGCCGCAGGGACACTGCCAGCAGCCAGGGGGACGGACTACCTGAGTACTTCCACCTGGCCATCACAGATGACCCCAGCACCTACCTGTAATCCAGGACTACCCTATAACCCCAGCACCTACCTGTAATACCAGCACTAGACTGCAATCCCAGCACCTACCTGTAACCCAGGACTACCCTATAACCCCAGCACCTACCTGTAATACCAGGACTAACCTATAATCCCAGGACCTACCAATAAACCTAGCACCTGTGTGTGTATGTGTGTGTGTGTGTGTGTGGGTGCTGAAATGAAAACCTGTCCAATCCTCTTCTGTGTATCTGTAGGTCCCGCCCACAGTCATACCCGTGTTTGCGTTATCCTTCCCTAGAGGAGGGCCACCTGTGTCCGTCGAAGGTCTTTTTAACGTCATTCACGCACGTCTTGATTAGGTTGGTATTTAAATCCCAATCAAGTTATTTGTTCAGTCGTTGCCGTGGGCGTCAAGGTGCCTGTACTACCAATTAACTTCAGGTTTAACTCGTTAACGCCAAATCTTGATTCGTAGTACAGAACCCTGCTGTCTCCCCTTAATTAGCAAACCTTTGTTGTTTTATGACCCCTGCCTTGGGGTCCACTCCATCTCCATAGCTTGGGTTCTCCCTGCACTTCGTTACAATGTATGTAGCTAGACCAAATAACCTGCCTCTATAAAGTATCTCTTTGATGTCAAATATTTATCTTAAACAAATGCACTGTGTAGTTTAAGTATATCCGTGTAGATCCGTGATTTGTAGATGTGTGAATTGTATGTGTGAGTTTGTTAAACAGCCAATCAGTGCCTACAAAAATTGGTGTATTGTTTTTGTGTGCGTCTACTATTTTGAATACAAGTAACCAATGTTGTTTAGTAAATTAAATCAATTTAAAACATGCAGTTGTTTCCTTGGGCAAGGCACTTACTTGCCTCAGGGGGAATGTCGCTGTACTTGCTGTAAGTCGCTCTGGATAAGAGCATCTGTTAAATGACTAAACGTAAAAAACATCTGCAGTATATTTTAATTGAAACATTATTTAAGAAATATGTCATTGGAATCTAATCTACGATATATAATACACCATCATATGTCATTTTTGGTAACACAATAGCAGCTCATATAACGAAATGTTATGTTGGCTTCACCAACACCACAAATGACCAGAATAAACACTTAAGCATTAGAGAAGCAAACTTAATGAACAGAACCCAGGCACCCCCCCTCAGCTGGAACTCTGTACAGTCTTGGTGGTCACCAAGGCTGAGTCCCCCAACTCGATTGCAGGAAGTGGAACCACATGTTCCCTCATGGACGTACCCCGGGCCCCCTCCCCCTGAACCCCCGCCCCCTGACCACCACCACCCCCCCCTGGGGGATCCCCGCGGCCAGGGAGACTCTCTTCCTGGCTGAAGGCGATCAGGTTCCCCTCACTGTTCACCTGGGGCCAGGATAGAGGACCTCCTCTGTCCCTCTGTAACCCCACCACAGCACCATGCTGTCTGGGTCTGTCCATAGGTGGGTGGGGCTTATCTGGAGCCTCCACACCTGCCTCTGGGTTACCTGGAGAAGACATAAGAGTCACATTGTCAGCGGTATGAATCCAGCTGGTTCTGTCAAACATGTTGTGCTAGCTAGACTATGTTTGGAAGAGAAACCAAACTGGGTCCACCTTAAACACACACACACACCACTTCAAAGCAGATCTGGTCAACCGTGTTGTTTTAAAGTGCAATATGAATAAAGTTGGATTGGATTGGATTGGATCTGGAGCTCCTGCCTCAAATTTTCATTCATGACGAGTTAGCCATTCCATTCCAACCAATCGTCCATGTTCTTGGGCCGAATGCTTGTGCCATGTTCCCTTCAGGAACACAGAGGCTGCTGTGAGGTTGTACTAAATGAGGAACGTGATGTTGGGAGGTCTACCTCTGTCCGCAGACAGGCTTGCACACTAACAAACTATTGTGTCGACACAACACAGCAGCTGTGTGCAGTAACATTGCATGGGTGGCTTAATATCTGAGGAGAGACACTTTCTTAATGAGCCATAACAGAAACCTGACTTGCCTAAACTTCCTTACTGTCTCCTGAGCGCTCTTTACCATCTGCATGCTGGTGTGAGAACACACTGGAGCCCAGGGTCACTCGTCACATTTACCAGGTTCAGTCAGGCGTGGTGGTTCTAAACCAGCGGATGTGTGCTGGCTGTGAGAGAGCTGCTAAAGGGGCATGGGGCGCCCCCTCAGAACCCAGCAGAAAGGGGAACCGAAACGAGAGGTTTTAAGCCAGGGAGGAACTTCAAGATGAATCTATCTGCTGTATCAAACTCTTGCTCACGCTCATTCTATCCTCTTGACGAAAGAAAACTAGGACTCACAGGATGTTTCCCAAACATGGAATTAGTATGCAGCATTGGTTTCATGTACTTTGATACCATTCAGTGATTTTTATCCATATATTTATAAACGTATCTCAGGTGTTATCTTGGTCTGGATTGATACTGTACATGTAGCTTGACACATTTTCATGATCGTAATCAACTTAGCAGTTTTTCCACTCACCTTCTGAGTGTGTGTGTGTGGCCCGGAGTCTGTATATGATGAACCAGATGCAGAGAGCCAGGATGGAGCAGTTCACCACCACCCCGACACAGACCCACACAGCTGGGCTGAACACAGGGTCTCCCATGGGGGGCGAGGCCTCTGTCCCCCACCTTACAACAGGGGAACCTAGAACAAGGCACACAACACTTTCACAATCAAGAAAAAGATAAATATGATTAATATAAACGCTTTGTTATGAGCCACTGAATACAATCAAACAGTCCCGTCTGAGGAATCTGAATCCGACACTCTCTGCAAGACATTATCTGCATTATCTACATTATCTGCATTATCTACATTATCTGCATTTTCTGCATTATCTACATTATCTACATTAACTACATTATCTGCATTATCTACGTCGGCAGAAAGTCGCTCGCCAACAGACTGCCCCAGATATCTAGACTGGAGTGTGAGAGTGGACACAGCCAGGTCTGTAGTGTTATGGAACATTCTGATGTTCCATAATTGTACTGTGATATTGTTATAAGTTATGTTGATGTTTTGAAACTGTTTACTGCAAGTTACAGTCTGGTCAAAGTTAACACCTCCCCACAGACAATGCTAATTGACTTGATCAATACAGTTGCGTAGACAAAAGGTCTGAGGGATCACCCTCCTTCGAAAGTGCTAATCAACTACCTTATTCTACCGATGCAAATGCATAGACAAAAGGTCTGGGAGACCACTTTCCTTTGGAGATGATAATAAACTGGCAAAGGTTTGCTCCTCACACCCATAGTGGATTGGAGACAAAGAACGTCTGGGTTCACAACTGTTGGGGAATTATATAAACAGGTGCCATGGGTAGGCTCGGGGCCTTGCTCTCTGGAGATTCACCATTCTCTTAGGGACAAGGTACAGAGCTCTGTTGTGTGTGCGTCATGTATGTTCTGTGTGTTTCATGTTCCATGTGTTCATATTGCAATACTCTGTTCTTGTGAAAGGTTCAATAAATTTGTATCTAACAAACTATCAAACATTTGTATCCTTGCAACGTCTTCTATCAGAAAGTTTCCACCACAGTAGACAGAGAACAGAACACACACTGACCTGTGACTGGCTGAAGCAGAGGTCTTCCTGGGCTCCTCCTCAGCTCATCCAGCGGGGGCAGAGAGGGGACGCAGGTGACCAGCAGTCTGTCCCAGCTGGTGCCAGGAGGACAGGCCTCCCTGCTCATAGCCATGGCAGATCAGGTGAGTCTGCACAGAAGAGACACGCTGCCTCTCACCTCGTAGAGGGGAGAGTCTGAGAGACACACACATGCGAGCAGAGCCATGTGGACACTGAGAGACACAGAAGAGGGAGAGAGGGGGGGGGGAGTAAATATAGAACCCTCAACAGATGTTTCAGTTCTGCTGTTTGTTTTTTTTGCAGGAAAGAGTGACTCACTGAATGCGTCCTGAGAGCATGAGATTCCCAAGAGAGAGAAGAGAGAGACAGAGAGAGAGAGAGAGAGAGAGAAGAGAGACACAGAGCGAGAGAGAGAGAGAAGAGAGACACAGAGCGAGAGAGAAGAGACACAGAGAGAGAGAGAGAGAGAGAAGAGAGAGACAGAGCGAGAGAGAGAGAGAGAGAAGAGACACAGAGCGAGAGAGAGAGAGAGAGAAGAGACCGAGACCGAGACAGAGAAAGAGAGAAACCGAGAAAGAGAGATACAGAGAGAGGAACAGGTGAGTTGATGATGGTGGTGGTGACACACCGTTACAAGATTCAGGCTCCTGTCCCAACAATGTGCATCAACCTAATAAACACAACAAACACACTGCTGGCTAGGGACACAGTTGTTGTTTTTTAATACACAATATAAATCAAGTGCTGAACGAGTTAATCAAAACAAATACAAAGTTTAAAAGACATTCATTTCGCATGTACAAAATCACAGGCAAATCGATCGTAACAGTGACATTGGCCCTGAGAATTGCATTGTGATGACAGTTTAATTCAAACAATAGCATTTCCACGCAATCTCAACAATATATGACGACTCGTTACCTGATAGTAATCAGGAGCATATCGCTAATGAACAGGTCTAGGTTGAGGCCATGGGCACGGCTGGGAACCTCAAACTCATAAGGCGGCCGCTAAAATGAAGGCTTTGTTGTGAAAGGACGATTTTTAGGCTTCTGAAGCAGCACCTTATTCCTAGAGCTGCGTATCGTTCAGCGTAAACTGGGCGGGATTTGAAATTAAACCACAAAGGCGATGAAGCATCGCACACCGATACGATTCTGGATTTCAAACCGTCGAAGGCGATCGCAAACGTGTCCACTGAGGATGATGATCCCTGATAGGCTCACTGTCCCCCGTCCCCCCCACCCACCCTCTCAGGGGGTGAAGAGCAGAGGCTGCATGTCTGTGAAGGTGAAGTTATAGACGGGGGGCAGGCCCTGGTGAGCCGTGCTGTTGAAGGCGTCCCAGGTGAAGGGGGGCAGGCCGTGCTGGGTGGTGGGGCCGTTCACTGCCTCGGCCTGGAACTGCTCCGCCATGTGATAGTCCGTCACCTGGACAAACCCAGGTCACCGGGGGTAAGGCCTCAAGCTGGCGAGTTACCACGGCAACGCATTGAATGGTTTTCAATTCGGGGGTCGGAGGTCATACCTTGGTGTCGTAACAGCCTCCTGGACTGGGGTTCATCTGCTTCAGGTCGTTGCGACAGCAGATGGACTTGCAAGGGTCTCCTTTGGAATAGGGGTCGTTTTTGTAGTCTGAGGAGAAAGAAAAAAAACAATATAGATGGTGTAAAAATATTTAACAAATCCCAGAAAATAAACTTAAAAACTACGCTGAAACAATGCGAGATAAGGAGTCTCTAACCGTTGTATCTCATGATATATTTGAGGGAGTCCAGGTCCTTCACAGCTGCTTGGTCTCGCCTGAAGATCTTGGCCCGGGGGCAAAGGTCATAGGAGAAGTCGTCTCCATACTCGTCCCTCATCTTGGCGTAGCCACTCAGGGTGTAGATCCTGGGGTGGAACGGGATGTTGTAGGAGGGCCAGTACCCTGAGGAGGGAGGGGGGGGGGGGGGGGGGGAAGTCAGAGAGGTACACATTTGTCGACTAAAACTCCAAATGTCAAATCGAATTTCAAAGTATGCTTAAAAACGATAACGTGTATTTCTATTTGAGACTTTTTTTTATACCCTTTATATTTGAGTTGACATCATATCTCCATCATGTCCTGTGTAGGGTGTGTGAGGTCTAGGGTGTGTGAGGTCTAGGGTGTGTGAGGTCTAGGGTGTGTGAGGTCTAGGGTGTGTGAGGTCTAGGGTGTGTCTCACCCCTACGCAGAGCCTGTGTCTGGTCTGAATACTCCACCAGGCCGGGGATCTGTTCCACCACAGTCAGAGCTCCATCCTCTAGGCTGTGACCTAGCTTCACCCTGCTCCTGTCCAACACCATGTACTGGTTATTATAGGTACCTGGAGGAAAGAGAGAGAGAGAGAGAGAGAGAGAGGCAGAGGGATGAAGAGAAATGGAGAGAGGGAGGCAGTGCAAGAGGGAGAAATAAAAACATGTAATGTTGGTGTCAGAAAGCAGGAAGCAAAACTAAGGCTTAAACACCACAGCAATGTAACTTCCCTCCTCACCAGAGTTGTATGAGGCGAAGGTCTTAGCCCACTCCTCCCCGGTGTGGGCCAGAGCGTGGGCTAGTCGGACCCTCTGCCAGGCCAGCAGGCTGTGGGGGGTGATCAGGGAGAAGAGCGACGAGTTGAACACGTTGTTGGTGGTCTGGGTCATCATGAGACCATTACCCAGCAGGTAGAAGTCATCCAGGGACACCAGGAAGCCTGCGACACCAGAAGGTGTGTGTGTGTGTGTGTGGAATGGGGGGTGGAGCACAGGAAGGATAAACAGAGAACCTAGGCATTATTCATTGCTCTATGTCTTCATTTGTGACTCAGGTTGCTGAGCGGTTAAGGTAATCGGGCTGGTAATCAGAAGGTTGCCGGGTTCAATTCCCGGCCATGAAAAATGACGTTGTGTCCATGGGCAAGGCACTTCACCCTACTTGCCTCAGGGGGGAATGTCCCTGTCCTGTAGGTCGCTCTGGATAAGAGCGTCTGCTAGATGACTAAATGTCAAATGTATTGGGGGGGGGGGGGGGGGGGGGGGAAGAATGTGTTTTGACGTTATCGTTTCTTACCAGGGTAGCTACTGAAGGACAGTTTTCCAGTGGCGGTGTGCGGTTCGTTGACCTGGAAGTCCCAGTGCTTGTAGATCCGCATGGTGGCAGCATAGGTGTACCAGCTGGAGTGAGCGAACATCAGGTTCTCAAAGCCTGGAAGCATCTGCATATGTAAGGAACAGGTGGCTGAAGGTCAACAGGCCCTGAATAGAAACACTGAATATGACTGAGTTAGGATTGGGTGGAAAAACAGCTTGATATCCTGCGGAGGGATCCATCATTCATCCTTGGTCTATACAGGACTAAAGAACCGATTATCTTATCTTATTCCAAAAATAACACAACCTTACATGAGAGATTAGTATGTTTTTAAATGGCGGGTGTCTTGTGTAGATCAGTGACAGTGTCAGTGATACGTGTCCGGGGGTGGGGGGTGGGGGTCAGGATGGAGGAGGCATGACTGCTAACCTTGATGAGGGCAGAGCAGTGTCCCATCCCTGGCAGCTGGAAGTCACGGAGACGAGGCTTGGTGTTGGGGACCAGCGCTGGGATCAGATCCAGCAGGTCGCCCACAGCGTTCAGAAACTGGACCGCGAACAGCGACAGAGGCTACGGGGAGAGGGAGAGAGAGAGAGAGAGAGAGAGAGAGAGAGAGAGACAGAGAGAGAGAGAGAGACAGAGACAGAGACAGAGAGAGAGAGAGAAAGAGAGACAGAGACAGAGACAGAGAGACAGAGAGAGAGAGAGAGACAGAGACAGAGACAGAGACAGAGAGAGAGAGAGAGAGAGAGAGAGAGAGAGAGAGAGAGAGAGAGAGAGAGAGAGAGAGAGAGAGAGAGAGAGAGAGAGAGAGAGAGAGAGAGAGAGAGAGACAGAGGCCACACATACAAGTACGTGTAAGAGCTACTGAATTGATCTGGATCTGCAGTGTGTTGGTGTCCATCCCATCCGCACGCTCCAGCCCACCTTCTGGCCCTGCTTCTTGGCCCAGTGGGCCACCCCTGCCTGGAGCCCGTCCATCTGAGCCACTATGAAGCCAGCGTGTCTCCACAGTGGGTCGCTGCCCTTACTGTGCTTCACCTGCTCCCTGGTCCACGCATCCTGCTTACTGACACACACACACACACACAAGGAACCAGCCCCACACAAGGGGCATTACGTCTCGTCACTGACGATCTGAAGCCAGCGCTGGTATGACACGCAGCGTGTGAACTAGGCATCTTTACCAGGGGGTGTAAGGCTTTCTGTGGGGGCCGAGAGAGGGGCTCACCTCATAAAGTCCTTCACTGGTCCTAAGACCGAGGGGTCCTTGATGAGCTGGGGATACATGTTGGCGTAGTGGCTGATCATTTGCCTGTGGAGAAACGAAAGGAAACCGGAGAACTGAAACCTTTAAAGCCATATGCATGAGGATGTGTGGAAGCCCCCACCCGCCCTGTCTATCCTCCTAGCACTACAAAAACAACACAAAGACAAACAATCAAACAAAAGCAGCACTCACGAGGCGGTGAGGAAGCCTTCCAGGAAGCCTGCTAGGAAGAAGGTGACCTCGTCGTCCTCGGGGACCTCTCCGTACCCGGCCCGCAGCTCCAGCACGCTCCAGCCGGTCAGAGAGAGGCTGTTGTTGAGGTAGCCATACGCAGCCCCCTTCTTCTCCAACACCCCCTCCTTCAGCAGGACTGTCTTGTGAGTAGCATCCCAGTAAACTGTGGCTGCTGTTAACTCTGGACGACACATCAACAATTCTCTCTGATAAATGAGCCATGTTCTACCACTATTGGTGAGTTACACACTTAACTCCAGCTAACAGGAACAGTTGGATAGTAATGCTCTCAGACTCGGGAATTGGGGCTAAAACTTTGAGTTCTGGACTGCTGTGAGGAATTTTAATAACAGTTATGAGACTGGTGTTTTAAGAGAGAACACACATACATTAATATAGCAGCGTTGTTGTTACAGTATCGATTTATAGGTTACTAATCCAGATTACATAAGCAACATATGGAGGCTTCTAGTACAGAAGAAAACAACATCAAAACTGGAAGTACGAATACAAGTTCTCACCGGTAACTTGTAAAATATAACGTCAAATATATACAGACAGCTGAGTACACGTTAAAGCAGTACAGGTACAAAGTAATTATTGGTCTTATCTTGTTGATCTTGTTTCGTTCAAGAATATATTCGAGCAGTTTTAAGTACTTACTGTCAGTGTTACCGCTGCTGAAGGTCCCAGCCAACACCAGCAAAGAAAACACACACAGCTTCGCAAACATGACAGACTAACGGGTGAATTTTTTTTACAAGACTGGTCAGAGCAACCTTCTCTTAAAGTCTGTAGCAGCACAAACCCTGGACTGAATGCATGGAGGAAGATAGGAAAGTTTGAGAGTGCAGACTAGCTTCCTCAGATCAAGGTTCCCTTCATTAGTCCCTGGTCGATCCTGGTGTGCGGAACTTGTCCTGATTGGCCAAATCTGGGATCCAATGGGAATCCAGTAATTCCTTCTCACAAGATTCACGGTCAAATCCTGCTTACTTAAATCACTTAGGAAGCAAGAAACCCGTAAGCATGTTACAAAGTAAACGAAATTGAGAATAAAATACTACAACTCAGATGGAACTAGAACCCACAATCCCTGGTTTAGGATTAAGTCAGGGATTCATGTTGCCCATGCTTGGTATGGTAGTTACAACTTTCATAACTTAGTAGTCAAAACTTTTATACATTACTGGTCTAGGTGTTGCCATTGACTCCCAGAAAAAAAACATAATACTGAAAAAAAGACAACAATTACAAAAGGTGTTCAGTGTTCCGTTCAATATTGCAATCACGAACTTATTCTATTCCTTCAGACTTGTAGGTGCTGTGAGAATGTCCCAGTAGATGGAGCCAGAGTACCACGATTTACTGTGTGAGGTCAACCCGAACCAGACCAGCTGTCAGACAGGTCCAGTCAATCCAATCAACTTCTTTCGGCCTCCCAAACCCCGTTTTAATGGAGATGATTAGATATCGTAAATCGTGTCATTTCGAAATGTTTTATTGTCTGCTGAGGCCAATGGCTGACCTGGCATCCAACGGTAGGCTATTACTATAGATTTTCCTCCAAGTATAGAGCTCCTCCAGACAGCCTAAACTAGTAATATCATAGAAGCCACCGGCTCAACTGATGTCTGAGCTCTCAGAAAACAGCAGATCGATCAGACCAGACCGGCCTGAGGACCCGCTGCTGCTGCTGGGCCGACACTTCACCCAGGTGACCGCTAGGGGACGCTCCGCAGCTGGACAAGGTGGCCCGTTCAAGGGATGATCTCAGCCATTATCTACCGCAGGAATCAAGACCTCCATGGCAACCAAGCAAAAAGCGAAATTTATGAAAACTCATATATTTTTGAAAATATGACTAGCCTAGGATACTGGAGAAAATGCTTCTATTTTTCTAACTTCAGTTCATGAAAGTAACATTTTGGAAGGAAATTCACCGATTAAAGAATATTTAAGCTTTGCGTTTTGCTTATTTTTTCTTCAACTTGGGGTTGGGGGTTGATAAACTAATAGGCCTTTTCAATTAGATTGGATAAATCTTGAATCAGCTGTCTCCAGTAGATCTATCCATCACTCAGTCCACCTCAGACCCGCTGATTACCCAGATCCTCCTAAGGAGCTAATCCTTTGCCTAGTAACAGTATCTAAGACCACTGTCCTGTCGTCTCTATGGTAACAGAGAGCCCATCTCCACTCCCGCGCGACCCCCTTCCCCCCTCTCACCTCGTGCTGTTGTCGTCAACCCCCATGACCCCACAGGGGCCGCCTCTTCTTCGTTTATTCCCCGAGCTGCGGGGTTAGACTTGGAGTTGACCTATTTAAGGAGAAACACTAATCAGCGGATGGAAATGATCGCTGTCAATGAAACGGTTCAATGCTGTGGTAGGATACACGGTGAAAACCAATTTAGGCTGTTGTAGTTTTACAGCCTACAGTGTTAGCGCGAGAGGCAGTGTTGGAAGTGGACCACGCGACTGGGAGACATGCCCTGGGCTGTGAACGTGCCTCCGCGTAATTCACACGAGCCTCTTGCACCCTTCCCCTCGGTACGTTTGTTTGCAGCAACGGGGCTCAGAGTGGAACGTGGTTTAGACCGAAGCGTTTCCATCAAGGGGGTTGAACGGGGTTAAAAACTGATACTCCTTTTACAAAGGCCTTTCATATACCTCCTCATCGTTGTTTAACACACGTGAACGTGCTCAAACGTAGTGGAACCTTTATTTATTCCATGGGAAAGCAGAGAATAAACCTGTAGGTTGGATTAAGGCAACAGTTTATTGTAATTATGGATGATGGTTGGCTATTTGAACATTCCATGCTGATTACAATCACTTTGAATACCGGTAGGATATCATGCTTGCTTTCATATTTTCTACTTTCTTGACTGTTTGCCTCTTACCAAAAATTCAAATAGCTCTTTTTGCTGCTAAAACCTCTCGGTATGACATGATAGGCTACCCGCAGCCAATGATAACGAGGATTTAAGACATAATGCACCCAACCCACCCCCCACACAGTATATAAATAGCCTCAGATTGTACCTAACGACGGACACAGAATCACTCGGTCCTCAAGGTTAGACACGCCAAGGGTGCAGGCACAGAGAAATTAAACTCGGAATCAATCGCCCTTGAACTTGCGTGCGCGAGTGTGTGTGTTCCTGCGTCTGTCTAGTCTGTGCGCGCGCGCCTCCCTGCGCTTGGGCCGAAGCTATAATTACGCAACTTGTGGAAGGTTACGGCGAGGGGGGGGGGGGAATTTCACAGCGAAACTCCTGAAAATATATTTGTTGTGCAACAATAAGTTGGAATGACCGAGATAAGCTCCAGCGGTCTGAACCGAGGAAAGACTCCATTTTCCTCACAGAAGGAGGGGAAGAGAGACGACAGTGATGTGACAGGGAAGAGCTCGCCTTCAGACGCGTGAATCCTAATTATCCACGAGCACCTGAGCAGGGCGCTAGCAGCCTGCACCTCATGTAGTGCTCAGAGGGAGACAGAGACAGACAGAGAGAGAGAGAGACAGAGAGAGATAGAGACAGAGAGAGAGAGACAGAGAGAGAGGCAGACAGAGAGAGACAGAGAGAGAGAGAGAGAGAGAGACAGAGAGAGACAAAGAGAGAGAGAGAGAGAGAGGTGGAAAAAGAGGACAGACAGCCCCTCCCCTCCCCTTTCCTTATTTTCATTCATGGCACAATCAGCGAGACGCACACGCTCTCTATCTCACCCGCACACAGTTTCTGGCACGGCCCCTTCTCCATCAAAACAGCCCTTTCTCTCCCTCTCTTCCTTTCTCTCTCTCCCTCTCTTCCTTTCTGTCTCTTTATCTCCCTCTCTTTCTCTCTCTCACACACACACACGTGATGCTCACCTGGATACCTCTCTCTGTCCATCTCTGTTTTTCTCAGACTTTTATCACACAGCTTCCCTCGTTCCTAATGGTACAAGTGACTACAAGTGACTCTTTCACCTCATCTTTCTTTCTCTCATTAATTCACTCTCTCTCCTCCGCACACACACATACATGCATGCACCTTTTTTCCTTCCAAACACTGTTAGAGAAAGAAAGCTGACCTAGAGAGAGAGAGAGAGAGAGAGAGAGCAAGATGGAGAAACAGAGATAGGGAGAGAGGGGTTGTAAAGAGATAGAAAAGGGGAGAGAGAGAGAGAGATAAAGGAGGCTTTGAAGCTGACATCCTCCCTCTCTGCCTGGTGCTCGTCAGCAAAGAGGGGGAGAGGAGAGGAAAGGGGGAGGAGAGGAGAGGAAAGGGGGAGGAGAGGAGGAGGGAGCAGGTGGCCCCCGGAGCTCAGCCCCTCCTCTCCCTGGGCCCCCCCCCTCCTCACCCCCCTCCTCCCCCCCCCCCTCCCCCTTCTCTTTCCAGTGCATCGGCAATCACTCCAGTCCTCTCACGCGCGCACACACACACACGCACACAGACACACATGCAGACACACACACACACACACACTGTCCCTTGGTGGCTGGCGGACAGGCTGCTAGACTCCCCCAGCCAGAGGCTGAGGGAGAGGCAGCCCCCCTGAGCTAATTCCATTATACATTCCCGTCTGGAAGGGAGAGGGGCTGCTTTCTAATTGCTTTCTTATCCCCCCGAGACCCCGCCCCCTCCACCCCACCACCAACCTTCCTCTCATCCTCTCCTCTGTCTCCTATCTCCTTCTCCTATTCCACCGTCTCACCTCCCACACCCCCTCCTCCTCCTTCCGCTCCTCTCCTTCAGCTCTCTCCCCTCGCCTGGCCCCCCCCCCCCCCCTCCCTTTACCTCATCCCCCTCGCCCCCTCCCCCCACACCCCCCGCCCTGCCTGCACTCAACATGGCAGCCCGGGGAAAGTGGGGGGCGAGCTAGAGAGAGAAAGAGGGAGGCAGTGTGAGTGAGTAAGGGAGAGAGAGAGAGAGGGAGCAGGAAAGAGAGAGAGAGAGAGAGGGAGCAGGAAAGAGAGAGAGAGAGAGAGGGAGCAGGAAAGAGAGAGAGAGAGAGAGAGAGGGAGCAGGAAAGAGAGAGAGGCAGGCAGCCGCTGTTGCTGTCAGGGAATACTGGTGCCATTTTTCAGCATCGCGGAAAGGATCGAGCCCTGCTCCGCTAGGCTCTACTCAGCTCGGCTGGAGAAGAAAGGGTACTGGAGAACGGAGGAGCGAAAGGCTGACCACTAGCACAGGTACGGCTCCTCCACCCTCTGTCCGCCTCTCCTCTCATCCGTCCTTCGCTCTCTGCTGCTGGGTCACAGACGGACGGTGCTCCCCTGCATGGGGAGGACGGAGGCTGCATGAGCGGCAGGGCAGAGGGGGGCGTGTGTGTGTCTGCGTGCGGGTGTGTGTGTCTGCGTGCGGGTGTGTGTGTCTGCGTGCGTGTGTGAGATAGAGGACAGGCAGTTCCTCGTGTGGAGGCGTTATATTTACACGGGTTTAGTCTCAGCTGTTCTTGACAGGGAATTGCGTTGGTCTTGTGCTGTCGCAGCGATGTTTGTGTTTATCGATCGCTGTCGTAGTTTTGTCGGAATTCCCCAACTTTGTTTTAATGTATGCGTCACTAAATCCATCCTAGAACACACAGCACAGGACATGGGTCAGTCAAAAATTGATACAAATGTGATTTGTGCTAAGCTACGCTAAGATGCAAACATACTGCCTGATCCTGGACCCTGTGTTGTGTGGTTCTAGAACAGGAACCCTGGACCTTGTGTTCTGTGGTTCTAGAACAGGAACCTGGACCCTGTGTTCGGTGGTTCTAGAACAGGAACCTGGACCCTGTGTTGTGTGGTTCTAGAACAGGAACCCTGGACCCTGTGTTCTGTGGTTCTAGAACAGGAACCCTGGACCCTGTGTTCTGTGGTTCTAGAACAGGAACCCTGGAGCCTGTGTTCTGTGGTTCTAGAACAGGAACCCTGGAGCCTGTGTTCTGTGGTTCTAGAACAGGAACCCTGGACCTTGTGTTCTGTGGTTCTAGAACAGGACCCTGACCCTACGTCAG
>CM059326.1:1394033-1529033 GCA_030340685.1 Protosalanx chinensis | reverse complement strand
TTATTAAAAGACTACAGCTCCAGAACAGCCGCTAGACCTGGAAGCATCCCTGACCCGGGGCGATCCAACATTGGAATCTTCCACCAGTGGAACTTCCAGCTGTATTCTACTGTGCCGTCTCCAGGGTTACCTTGGTTTCCTCCCCCATAGGGCTGTCAGGCTCTGAGTCGCTGCCACAGTGGGAGAAGGAGGAGGGAGAGCCCACGTCTGAGGCTGGGGGGGTGGGCAGCTCACTCTTCACATCTGTCTGGGGCCCGTCTACCTCCATGGCAACCAGGTCCTTCAGAGACTCTACAGGAGAGGAGAGGTGAGGTGAGTTGAGAGGAGGGGAGAGGTGAGAGGAGGTGAGAGGAGGGGAGAGGTGAGGTGAGAGGAGAGGAGGGGAGAGGTGAGGAGAGCAGAAGGGGTGAAATAAATGTTTAACGCACAGATGGCATTTATACCTCATCTTAAGAAATTGTGATCAGGATCTGGGTGAAATAGCCACAGACTGCAGAGTTTAATCTTAGTTATGAACTGACAGGAAGTGTAGCTGACCATGATACGGAGTGTTCGTGGAGGAGGGAGAGAGAAAGACTCACTGTTCTTTTGGGCGGCCATTTTGAGAGCCATGTTCTCCTGCTTGAGCTTCTGGTTGGTCTGCTGAATATAACGAATGTAATCGATGGCTTTCCTCAACACTGCCGACTTGTTCAACTTCAGGAAGACCCAGATAAAAAAACAAACAACAGTGAATGAAGTTAGAAGGCTGTACTTGGAAAATAAAGGAAAAAGTCACCTTCACCAACACCTCCTACTACAAAAACAGACTTCAACAGATCTCACAAAGCTTGTTCGAAATGTGACAATTTTTCTTTGGTTTCTTTTCGGAGTGTGTGTGTGTGTGTGTGTCTCACCTTGGCCTCAGTCCCAGCCACCAGGTCTTTGAGCTCGATGATCTTGTCGTTGATGGAGGAGCGGGTAACGCTTCTCGATGGCGTTGTGGGCGTTCCGCTTCTCCCCCTTGAAGGGCGGGCCCAGCTGCTTGCTGCTGATGGCGATGCGGTTGATGGGCAGCTTCTCCCCATCCACCATGATGGGCACGGTGGTGAGGATGGTGCCGCCGCTCATCAGAGCCTGCAGGGGGCGACAAAACAAGAGGGGCAGGAACGCACCGTTAGGGAGCGTTTCATAAACAGCCATTATACAAGACAGATTGATTCTGGGAACCTCCACTGTCCTAGTTTAAAGGTGAAGAAATCCATGTGGCTGGGCAGCGTGGGGTGGGAGGGCGCCCCCTACCTGCAGGGAGGTGCTCTGTACAGAGGAGGTGGTGGTGGCCAGGGAGGTGATGCAGGGGGAGGATACGGTGGTCACCATGCAGGGCTCGTGCTTCAGGGTGGTCAGCAGCAGAGACTCAGCCTTGATGAACTGAGGCTGGAGCAACACCTGGACACACACACACACACACACACACACCAAAAGACTGTCATTAAGCGTACAAAACTTAAAAGATTTTATTATTTTTACAATTTATGTCAATTTTTATCTTAGTTTGCTACTTTCTTTAATCTGATTTCATTTGTAACCGCACACACAGACACACTCACAGGAAGTTGCTGGACGTGGGGGGCGATGCTCTGGACTGTGGTGCTGGTGGGCGTGGCCAGAAGGGGCGGGGTGGAGGTGAGACCCTGCACCTGAGCTTGGATGGTGATTGGCTGTCCGCTGGGTGGCGAGGACGACAGACTGGTCATCGGCGGGGGGGAACCACCTTGATTTACAGCTGGACGGAAGGGGGGGGGGGGTTAAACTTTCACAATTTTGCAAAGTATTATCTTAATCAGGACAACGTCATTTTTACGCAATAATAAATAATTAAACTCCTGACGAACCAATGAGATAAGCACAATAAACAGGTGTTATATGGTTGGGCTAGGCTTCCATGCGATCAATGGACCAAGTCTATGTACTGTAGGTGAGAGGTCACTGGGTTAGCAATGCTAGCAGAGTCTGGCCAGTCCTACTGTGTACAGACAGATATGACGGTGTGTGTGTGTGTGTGTACACAAGTCATTCCAGTAGTGAGACCAAAGGGTTATTATATGAGGACTTTGACAGCCACACTGCAGGTTAACCTGTAAATAAAAGCATGCGCACGCACGGACCAACGCCCAGCTAGAGTGTCCTCACCTGAGAAGCCATTCTGGTTGGTGTAGTTCATCCGGGCCTGCGGCTGGGGCAGAGCCTGGGGCTGGAGTTGAGGCTGTGCCAGGGCTTGTTGCTGCTGCTGCTGGGGGGCAGGGGAGGCAAAGCAGCCCTGAGGCAGGGAGCTGAACACCGGGGTCTGGGCTGCCGAGGTGAGGGGGGAGGCCACGGCTATGGGACGAGTCGGTGTGGGTGGAGAGACCAGCGGAGGGTCCGCTTTAGGCTGCCTGGGTCCCAGGCTGGGAGGGGGAGCCTTGGAGGGGGAGGACGGCTGCTGCTGCTGCCTGGGGCTGGCTACCTGGGCCAGGGGGGCCTGCTGGAAGGTGGTTGGGTGGAAAGCCTTGTCTGGGGAGGAGGAGCTGCGGATGATGGGTGGACCCAGAAGAGCGTCCAGGTGGGGGCTGCTGCTCTGGAGGGACGGGGGAGAGGAGGAGGGGGGGGTGGAGGAGGAGAATGAGGAGGAGGAGGAGGAGAAGGAGGAGGAGGGGGAGGAGGAGGGGGCGGAGTGGGACAGGACAGGGAGCTCCGGAGGGGCTGGGAACTGAGGAGGGTCGAAGAGGCTCCCAAACTCCATGTCCTGGTTGTTGATGAGCTGCAGCATGTCTGAGAAGGAGGAGACAGAGAGAGAAGCTCAACACTGCTGTTCCAACAGCCTCCACAGACACATGACATCAGGATGATGACGAAGCTTTTAGTCTGCAGACGCTCTTATCCAGAGCGACTTACAGCAAGTTTAGAGACATTCCTTCCCCCTGAGGCAAGTAGGGTGAAGTGCCTTGCCCAAGGATGCAACGTCATGTTCCAATCACTAGCCTGACGCCTTAACCACTCAGCTGCCTGACCTGATGATGATGCGATCTGCGGTCAGTTAGGCCTGGATCAATTTGTCAGTTAGACCTGGATCAGTTTCATGTGTGTTAGACCATGGTATGACAAACCACCTGTGCTGTGTTCTGCTGTAGCTTCTCAGTGGATGTTAAAACACTATCCACACACACACACACACACACACACACGTCCTTCACGTTTCTAACCTAAAGTGAAACTTCAGGAATATTGTAAATTGCCACAGTAAAAAAACAAAACAGTTTCACTCAGTCTTGGGAGTTTCTATTTATTTTAGTCCTTCAAACTTACTGATACAAATTATTGAATATCAAAGTAGGGCAAGTTATGTGAGGAACCTTATAATCTACTAGTAAACTGTCAAATACAATGTAATTATGGCACTATAAGACCTGCAAAGTGTGAACAGTTTGGTGTGCTAGGCTTCTGTGTGCAGCCTGGATTTGTGAACCATGTTTTGTATGAGGTGATCGCTCCTGACCAATCAGAGAGCGCCTCAGAGACTGTGAACCAGCCCCCAAGAAGGAGAGAGAGCGCGCCTGTCTGCGGCTGGGAGAGAGGAGGAGGAGGGGAGGAGGGGGGGGAGAGGTTACCAGCGGACAGCAGCAGCCAGGGTTACCTTCGGTCAAATGCTGGGGTGGATGGTATTTAATGGCAGACGCTGTCTAGTTTATGCAAAGACTCCAATACTATATTATAACGATATCCTAGTTACATCTTCTAAGACGTCCAGATAAGATTTACAAGCGTTGGTGGGGGGGTCCTTTGTAATTATTGTATGTTAATATTTACAAAGTACACGATATAAAAAATACATCATTGTTGAATCAGTCTCATTAAGCACAGATCCTACAATATTTAAATACATAACATATAATTACACTAAGAAATCTTGTCTGGCAAGTGCATAATCGTAGAAGAATTATAATTTAACAAAATGACGAATCCGGTTTTAGGGATGTTTTTAACCAATTAGTTTGGCAAGCTTCTAATAAGCAGCATCATGGGCCAGAGAGGTGGTCTTTGCAGTGTTTCTTACAAATATATTGGCCTGATTAAATGCCCCCCTGTCACGAGAATGCACGATAGTAACCCCAATTTTGTCACGGGGGGGGGGGGGGGGGGGGGGTGCAGACACAGCGTGGCTGGGTGGGTTACACACACCTGATGCAACTGACAAGAAACCCCATATAAAATGAATTTAAGTGCATTTAAACCACATCAGTTATTATATCGTGTTCTTGTTTCTTAATTGTATCAGAGAAAATCACCAAAGGTATAACTAGCTGCTTGCTTAAACCATCTGGACAGCAAAGATCAGTATACTAACGTTATGAGCACACAAGGAACCATCATTGTTACCTTTTCACTGATGTATTTATAAATCAACAATGTTTAAGAACACAAGTTTGATGACTGCGGAATCATAGTACTGTTAAAAGATATACAATGCAAGAAAGACTACTTTAATGCTTTAACAGCTTGAATGTATCTAGCCTTCTAGTCATTTGCCTGCCGAAGTTGATCTTACAAGATATCAGAGCAACCCTATACAGCCTCATAAGAAATAACTTTAAACATGTTTAATTAGATAACAAGCTGAAGTTAGTAAAACATGCATGCTCCTGCTCCTCTGGATGTCTTTTCATGTGATGATTGTTTTAACACACAACTTTCTAACTTTCCTTACCATCAATGTCGTTCAGCAGAGCCGTGTCAATATCACTTGGATCATTTAAAGACAGGGTAGGATCCAGGTGATCCAGGGAAGGATCATCAAAAGACAAGTTATTCATTTTAACTCTTTTCTTGTTTATTCCGTGTAGTCGAGATTATAATGTTCTCTTAACAGCCATTAAGACATTAACTTTACATCCACTGACACCCGAACTGCTTCATGAGCTGAATTGCCAGGTTCTAAATAGACGTTAAACTAGAAGAAGAAAAAAAAGTGTACTCCAACTTTTTACTATTATTATTATTATTGATCTGTCAACTAGCTGCTCTCGTGTGTCTCCATGGTCCTCTAGGCTGTCACGCTAAACAACAGTAGAGCTCAATGATCATGGATGATCAACAAACGTGCTGAGAAAAGACAAGCCAACCCTGCTGCGCAGCACATGATTGACACATACGTTGGCCAATCACTGGTGCGCAAAACATGATTGACACTTACGTTGGCCAATCACTGCTGAGTTTAACATTCTACCTCCCGAGCTAGTTACCGTTGTATTTGACTGTCAAATCATAGACAAAATTATGATGTCGTTTTTTTATTTTTATAATTGATATATATTTTCTTATTTCCATTAATTGCCTGTGATTTAATTCACATTAAACATGTAAAAAAAATAAACAGAGAATATAAAACCAAAAACAACAATTGATTTCAAATCTAACATTCTCTGCTTTCTATTCATTCTATTGACAGAATGTATTTATTTCTCATAAAAAAAAAAAAAAAAAAAAGATGGTGGCCCATATCTGCTAAATGTCTCACTGGAGTGAATACAGCGTGGATGTGTTTATCGTGGGTTTGTCCTGAACAGCCTATCAAACCTCAGCAGAGGTGGGCAATTTATTAGCCATGTTTGTCTGACTCGAAGTGGTGACTCCGCCTGTAGAACCAGAGAAATCGACCAATGAGGTACTCGGAAACCGAGTGGGGTGATCTGACGTCACAATTTTGATTCCAGTGATTACGTCATGTATTTCTCCCAGAATAGAGGAAGGATACAGTTAAAACTACACACCGGTTTCGCCAGCCAAAAAAAGTTATTATGCAGCGATAATTAGCTGTCTCAAGTTTTAGATTTTTTTTAATCAATATACCCCTTAATATAATATATACTGTATGTATTAAATATCCGAGGAAGGAAGTACAGAACAAAACCTTCTAGGAATAACGAATTGAGTATTATGGCCATTAACCAAAACTGAATGTCCCAGCCCCATTTAAAATAGGCAGTAGTACGTGATCTCACCTAAGTACAGAAGAGGCATACAAATGCCTGAAAAGGTGGGTAAATGGGTCAATGACCTGCAGTAGCACAGCGCACAAGTATCCAGTAGAGAAAATACAGAGCTGTCAGCAGGACTTGTATTGTTACTGAGGGGGGATACGGCTAATAGATATCCTGCTTACTGCAATCTGGAAACATCCCAGCAAGATTCCACAGCCTGCCTGGAACTCAAGTCCCATTAATTACATAATAGATCTTCCATCTAATTGAATGAGTGGATGTCATAATCAGCCTGGCTGGAAAGCACCGTCAAACCAATGGTCTGAGTGAATACTTTATTCTGATTGGCTGCAGGGGTGTCCATATGCAGGCGATACATGGACACCTACTTAAGTGGCTCCAGAGAAACAATCTGTTCACCGTTCCAAATGATTGCATCTTCTACATGGTATAGATAGTTTAGACAGGTAGAACCTGTACACTCAAGCTCTCTCTTGTAAGTTGCTTTGGATAAAAGCGTCTGCTAAACGAATAAATGTAAATGTAATGTATAGAGAGCGTCAACACAGCCTGGCAGAAACATCTTTCATGTGAAAAGACGACCTATGACACTACAGCATGGAAGGGTTGCATTGGCCTGTTAAAGCAATTAAAAACATGACAACAAACTTGAGTCACACTTTGCTAGTGTTTTATTGGTCAGTTAAATACGTGCAATAACCATACGTTATAATGGAAATGAAGCACAGCCAGATAGAGGAACACCTTATCTGAACCAGGTGACAGTGGGACTCTGTGGCCCACAAGTCAGCAGGATCCTACTGAACTTCCCAGGAAACCCAGAGACATTTTCAGACCGCCATCTTTCCAGTAGTTTCGAGGAATACATGTTGCAGTCAGGGCTTAGTATGACCAGTTGTCAAACCAGTGAACACTTTGTTTAGCAGTTTTAAAAGCAGGAATAATTAATACACACAATGTACAGACAAAGTCATACAGAAATAAACTTTCAAACACCATATGCTTTAGGTCTTGCTTTTTTTTAAAGTACAAAAGTAATATTTGACCCCTTTCTTTTTATTTTCCTCTGCGTGACGATCTAGAAAACAGGTTTGTAAATGCAGCTTCTCAAGAGGCAGTTTATACAGTAAGCTTTAAACTAAAGCAACATCAAAATAATAAATTACAGCTCATTAATAATTTATTCAGATAACGCAGTCTAAATTACATCTAAATTATTTTGGTAATGTAAACTAAACTTGTAAAAATTGATTATCACAATCTTAGCTTTAACCTAAAAAATTATAATATTTACTGTCCATTATAGCATCTCACAATTCATGTGAATTATGAGATGTGAATTTAAAAGGTGTTTCATACATAACACGTATGAGATTTGCATGGAGAATTCATCACAATGACCAGAAAAATTGTCAGTGAACTATTTTGTAGAGAAAGACTTGTGTTGGCATGAAGACAAACATTTTGTCCACAGCTAACTTAACCTTGACGTGCTAAACTAATGGTTGACGTTCCATAGTAGCTCTCAGTCACTTAAGGTAACTGTAAAAAAAAAAAAAACATAAATAAAGATGAGTGACACATTTACCCTTTCAAACCAGGAATTTAGGAATGACAACATAAGATGTAAACATAAGGTTAATAGTTTTGGTCCACCTACTCACTGAACATCCATGCCTGGTTATGGCTACAGGGGGAGGAGTTACTGGAAATAAACAGTGACATCACACTGTACAGGAAGTGCCAGGAAACAGACTTGGCCTTCTGCGTTGTCAAGACTACATGACCTTATGAAACAGAAGAATACTACATAACTCGGATGTATATATACACATTTATATATATATATGTATACACACATATTTTACATTCCCTATAAAGTATTTGCATTCTTCTTATCTTTGTCCAGTAGCAGACCAACAATGTACTTTAATGTACTTTTCAAATTTGAATTTGTAGTGCTATACTTTGTTTAATGTCTTTCATGTTATGATTAAATGCCATGAAATAAACTCTTAAAATACTTAAATCTCTGTCCTCTGTCCTGAAGCGAAAGAAAAGGATGTGCATTCCATCCTCAAACTACTTCACCCCATCTAAACATGAGGAATACATGACCGAGTCCGCCTCAAACAGGAAGAAAAAGGGTAGATAATGACGTTATTGGATTAATCCTATACTAGAGGTCAAACTGATTGATTTGGTCATTAAAGCCTACTCTTTGGAGTGCATTAACTACATAAGACTGGACACAGTGTACAACATCTTAGACACTTGTGTTTTCCCTTTGACAAACAGTAGAGCAGTGATAACGCAGGTTAAACCTTGTTAACTATGAAGAAACTCTTATGCTGTAGCAAAGCAGCAGCAGCCATTTCATGTTCCCATTAAGGACGCATGTCACATGACACAGGATCCATCAAGAAGCATCGCAAGTGAACTACACTGAATCAAAAACATCATAGGATTTGACCATGGACGCCACACCACAGCGCTAGCACGCAACACAAACCGTTAAAATAATAAAAGTCTATGTGAGTCATTAGCGTCATTAAAATAACAGTTATATGGTACACACTTTAGATCAAGGTGATTGTAATATAACATTCATGTTAATCTTATTAACTGAAGGGCATCATTACTGTCAAACAAGCTCCTCATCTTACACTAACCCTAACTTAGTATCTTATGAGGGCTATCGACTCATGCTTATTACAAGCACCTGGATCTTAAGTGTTCCCCAGTATTTTCTTATTGGTCCTTCTGTTCTTTGTGGGCGTGGCGATGTCTGCGGCGGGTTGGGGGTGGGGGGGGGGCAGTCTCTGCTGATCTGTAGAGAGCCTGATTGGTTGTCAGGTGCATCGTCGCTACGTCGTCCTCCTCTCGTCCAATCAGCGGGGGGGGGGGGGGGGGGGTGAGATTGTTAGCTTGTATGTTGTGGAGGAGGACAGATATGGAGGGACACGTTACGGGAAGGGTGGGGCGCAGGTGCGTGCCCCAGACATAGAGGTCTACTCGGGGGGGGGGGGGGGGGGGGGGGGCAGTCTACAAGGCGAAGAGCGCGTCCTCCGTCCGCTCAGCTTTCTTGCTCTGCCTTCTGACAGGCTGGCCAGGGTCTCCACCGGGGGGCGACGGTAAGGAGTCGGCCACCTTGGCTCGCTCTTCCAGGAACTTGTCGAACTCTGGAGAGGAAGAGAAGAAGCGAGTCCTGAACGGCGTCGTAACCAAGACGACGTAAGGAGGGATCATGTGACCCTCGGATGTTTCCACGACAACTGAACCGAACGACAAAGGCAGGTGTCAATGTTGGAAGCACTGATCATCTAGAATGATCCATACCTTCACTGGTAACTCCTTCCTCTGCTCCATCACCTTTCTATTCAGAGGAGAAAAAACAGCGATGAGAAGGAAGCTTGGCTGTGTGGTCGACTCTGGCCAAACCATACAAACGCAACGTTAGCGTTCCATCATGTTAAGACATCCTCGCACAGTATTCACTGTCAACTTATGAACGTCCTTTCCTGTCACCCCTCTGTGACATCATTAGAGAAGATCGTTTTAACAGCTATCACCAAGCACTCATCACCTCTGGAACAAATGCAATTTCTTCCACTCAGGAAACATGTGCATCTATCCACACACTCATCTTCCTTCCACAACACTCATGAAACACGTGGACAAATGGGCTTTCTTCACATCCAGACAACCAGACAGAGCCAACGACAACACACACAGCATGCTGTTATTCCTTATAGGTTAAGTCTGAGTCTTAAGAGTCTGAAGACTATAGTTGCTGTCTCACACTGTTAAACAGCTACCATGTCTTTATTGGTGGAAGATTAGTCAGGCTAGGTGAAGTTGGTAAGAGATGGGTCAAGTTAAGAAAACATAACAAAATAAAATCAATAATAAAAAATGGGATCTACCTTGTTATAGTACATGAATAAAAGAAAATAAAAATTGTAATATGGCCAAAGGAAAAAATAAGAGAGTGGAAGGAGAAGGACAGAGAAGGAGAGCGAGAGAGAAATCAAGATAAAGAAGTCTCACCACATCAGTACAGAGCCACTCCTCAATGTCATCCATGACAGAGGACTGCGATACAGGGATCTATGGAGCAAAGCCATGGACAAACAGAGCGCCAGCCAAAACCACCCAAAACAAAAGGGGGCGTGGCCGCCCAACAACAACAACAAACAAACAAACAAAGAAAGAAAACATAAAACAAAAAAAAGAAAGATTCACCAGAGGCTCAGAGAGATAGATGACAACTAAATGAAGCCATCAAACCAGACCCATGTAACAAAACATCCTCACACACACACACACACACACACGTCTTCTAGAGGCCTGTAGGTTCAGGGTTATCTATAACAGTGGTTCTCCACCCTGGTCCTCAGGGCCCACTGTCCTGCATGTTTTAGATGTTTCCCCCTTCCAACACACCTGATTCAAATGAATTGTCATTATCAGGCTTCTGCTGAGCTTCATAGTGACTCATTCATTTGAATCAGGTGTGTTGGAGCAGGAAAACATCTAAAACATGCAGGACAGTGGGCCCTGAGGACCAGGGTGGAGAACCACTGATCTATAAGAATGAAAGGGATCTGCTTAGCTGATTGTGCTCACGTATTCCCCTAGTCTCATTTAGGTCTAACATAAGTTGTCACAATTTAGCCAATGACCAGTTCACAGGTCATCTCAACAAGGTGGAACCATTTAAAAACACACAGGCTTCCGAGGACTGAAATGAGAACCGACAGACACACAGCAGAGCAGGAACACTGCTACATGGCATGCAGTGTGCGGTGAGTGTGCGGATGGAGAGGAGAGTGCTGCTCAGGGCTGGTGAGGTGGGGGGGGAGGGGGGGAGATGTGGGAGGGGTCAGAGATGCAGCCCCGCTGACCTGGACCCTGATAGGTCAAGATCGTGGCGACTCCCTTGTCACGTGATCCATCTAGGGAGTCTCAGTCACACGAACAGTGACTTGTGAGATGGAGAATCCTTTCAAGATATGTCACCGAGTTAAAGGACACAATAGGGGCTCAAGTGGCTAAGCGGTGACGGAATCCAGCTAGTAATTAGAAGGCTGCGAGTTCCAATCCCAGCCGTGCCAACATGACGTTGTGTCCTTGGGCAAGGCACTTCACCCTACTTTCCTCAGGGGGGGAATGTCCCTGTACTTGCTGTAAATCGCTCTGGATAAGATGCTAAATGACTCAAATGTAAATGAGGACTCAGAAGTGAAAAGGTTTGTGTTTTAAAAGATAATCCCCAGTGTGCTCCAGTGAATATATCCAGGATTTATAAGAACAGTAGGAACTGTTGAAAGACTGAGAGAGAAGACAAGAAAAGAGTGAAAGACCAGCAGCTCAAGATCTTCTTACTACCTAAAAAACGTCTACGTGTTTTTACAGTTTTTTCTTTTGTTGTCTTATTTTTTTTTTTTTACAAGATCTTTTGGTTTTGAAGTTTACGAGTACTCAAAGGTTTCCGTAGACTTGAAGGTTTGGTCGGATACCCATCCCTCCCAGAAAGACCAAACCCTTCCCTGATACGACTTTCATATCAACTTTGAAGCATTTCTCAGAAGGCTGTTTGTTCAAAGAAAATATCAAAGGTGCCTCAGGTTTGCCAGGATCACTAGCATTCCAGAAATGCTTCAGAGGAGGGACAGGAGGGGGTCTGATCCTGATCCTGACTCCCTGCAGAGATGGGATTCATGTGGAGGATCTGCTGAATGTCACCACAGAGAGCTGCTATAACTCCTTCATTAAAGGGGATCTGTGGCACGTTCAGGTTTTTGAAATTCAGAACAGAATGAGTTCGACCGACATGTCAATACGATCAAACTCCCAACAACAGCAGCTTATCTGACTCAGAGCAGTTTTGCTCTACATCCACACTGATTGGTTAGAATATTAACCCAACACTCTCTGTTAGTGTGGGACTACGTTGCTAGTTATCTAGTTATATTATTTGAAAACCTCAGTTCTCTAGAGGCTGTTAGCAAGCATTTGAATATGGTGGGAGGTAAGAGGTAACGACACTCTCTGGACATGAGCAGGGGGAAGGGGGGGGGCAGCTAAGAAGGAGGGGGACTGGGGATGAGGATGGGGGATGACGGACGGATGGATGAGGTTGGGGAGGGAGGGAGGACACTGAGGAGGGAGTCCTCACCATTCCTTGGGTAATGAGCCAGCTGTCTATGGGCTCCAACTCTGCGTTATCATCTCCCTTTACCCTCAGCTGAATCAACAACAGAAAAGACCTTACACAGGAGCCGAGGAGGCCATCCCGCCCAGCGCACAGAGACAGAGAGAGAGGCAGAGGTCAAGGAGGAGCTACACACAGCCTACTGAGGGAGAGAGAGAGAGAGGGAGGGAGACTAAAGGAGAGACAGAGAGAGAGAGAGACTAAAGGAGAGACAGAGAGAGAGAGAGAGAGAGAGAGACTAAAGGAGAGACAGAGAGACTAAAGGAGAGACAGAGAGAGAGAGTGAGATGTGAAAGTGCTACACAGGACCCTATTGAGGGAGAAAGAAAGAAAGAGAGAGGTAGCGAGAGAGAGGTAGAGAGAAAAGAGAGAGAGAGGTAAAGAGAGAGAGAGAGGTAGCAGAAGTAAAGAGAGAGGGATGGACCAGGTTCATTCCATAAAGATGAGGACGTGAGGAAAAGAACAGGGAACATATAAAAGAGTGAAATCCAAACTTTGACCCTTCCTTGTGCGGTTGCTGATAAGGTGAAATATTCTGGCTGGACATGAATCATCTGGTTTCACTGGCACTGCCATCTTATGTGTGCCTGTGTCCTTCAACTTAGAAGACATTCCTCTAATATAATATATAATAATCATCGAAATAACAGAATGTTCTTGTAAGCTTTTCGATATTTAAATATTCCAACATTCTCTCGCATGCACTGACTGACAGTGTACGAAGAGTGACATCTGTACTGATATTCAATAGGCAAGATGCATTTTATTTAAATAACATATATATCGTGTCACAAAATACTGCCCCTAAAAAGTCTCTTTTAAACCTAAAAATTAAGCTTAATAATCTTGTTTAGAGTATTAAACCTGGAGAGACATTGCCATTCTTGCTACAAATAAATCCCAAATGCATTAACGATGCCAAGAGTGTGTAAACAGCAGTAATGTTGCCATGTGCTCCGTTTACCTGGTGGGTTACTCTGAGCTTTGATGTGCTGTGTACAGAACAGATCCTGGACCAGCTCTAACCTCATGTGCTCTAACGTGCAGAGAGAGCCCAGGGTGTACAGAACAGATCCTGGACCAGCTCTAACCTCATGTGCTCTAACGTGCAGAGAGAGCCCAGGGTGTACAGAACAGATCCTGGAGCAGCTCTAACCTCATCTGCTCTAACGTGCAGAGAGAGCCCAGGGTGTACAGAACAGATCCTGGACCAGCTCTAACCTCATGTGCTCTAACGTGCAGAGAGAGCCCAGGGTGTACAGAACAGATCCTGGAGCAGCTCTAACCTCATGTGCTCTAACGTGCAGAGAGAGCCCAGGGTGTACAGAACAGATCCTGGACCAGCTCTAACCTCATGTGCTCTAACGTGCAGAGAGAGCCCAGGGTGTACAGAACAGATCCTGGACCAGCTCTAACCTCATGTGCTCTAACGTGCAGAGAGAGCCCAGGGTGTACAGAACAGATCCTGGACCAGCTTTAACCTCATGTGCTCTAACGTGCAGAGAGAGCCCAGGGTGTACAGAACAGATCCTGGACCAGCTCTAACCTCAGAGAGAGCCCAGGGCCTGGCAGGATGTTTGGCAGAGTCTGCCACCTCAACACTGCAGCCACATTCCACACCAACCACAGAGAACACGAGGAAAGATGGGAGGTTTTAAATAGTTTTTTTTAACTCCATCTCCCAGCATGCTTTGGTGTACTTACCCCTTCAGCATTCTGTTGTCTCACATCCAGCGCAGAGGCCAGACCTCCTAGTGCCTGAGGGTCCTCATACTTCACACTGGGAACACGTGTGTATATACACACACACACACACACACACACACACACACACACGTAGGCGCACACACACACACACACGTGCGTTAGACAGAATTAGAGCCTAATTGTCTATTCTTGGCAGGTTGAGACCTACTTTTTGCGCTGGTCGGCCAGAGAGCTGGTTCTGGTGTGGGCGAACATGTCAAAGTCCTCCTGGTTGGAGTGGCTGGACAGAGAGGACAGAGTCCCACTGACGCCCTCTGCTCCCACATCTGGGACAGAAGGAAGAGGACACCAGAGAGGAGGTTCAAAAGGACAGGATGTGATGGAGAGGGGAGGAGGAAGAAGACCAAAAACAAGATGGATGATGCATGAGCGAGAGGGAGGGGGGAGAGAAAATAAAGACACAAATCGAGGTCCCTTACCCAGGCCAGCCAGCTGCGTGGAGAGGGAGGCTGGGGCGCGGGCGGGGGAGGAGCGGGCGGGTGAGGAGCGGACGGGGGAGGAGCGGACAGGGGAGGCTCCCGCTGGAGGGACGCTGGTCAGGGGGTTGGGGCCAGCGCTGACCCGGGGGCTGACCACGGCCGGGGACCCGGGCCCCAGGTCAATGAGGTTGTCCTCAGTGGCCTCACTCAGAGTCTAGAGACGGAGAGAGGAGGGAGGGTAGTAGAGGAGGGGAGAGAGAGGGAGAGAGACAGATAAGAAGACCCAGAGAGAGAGAGAAGTCATGGGTTACAGGTGGACAGATGACTCTGTGGCGTTCATAGGTTCAAGGTGGGGGGGTGAGGGTTGTGGACAGGGGTGCGCAGGTTTAGGCAGTGTGTTCAGGAAGAGACAAACACAAGCATCCGGTCCTCTATGCTAGCTAGCGCTCTAGCTCTACCCAGAGGGTCTCCTGTTGACACACAGGGTTCCCACGACAACACCTGAGGAGGCACGCTTCACCAGCGACCTCACAGAGGAGGCACGCTTCACCAGCGACCTCACAGAGGAGGCACGCTTCACCAGCGACCTCACAGAGGAGGCACGCTTCACCAGCGACCTCACAGAGGAGGCACGCTTCACCAGCGACCTCACAGAGGAGGCACGCTTCACCAGCGACCTCACAGAGTGTCACGGTCACTGAGACACAAGCAGCCATACTTGCCTCCTCCAGCTGAGCACCACCCAATCACACAGAAGCCAAAGAAAAAAGAAATGAAAACACAGAAACCAGACATGAGGATATGAGGAACTGGACAAAGGTTTGGGTTGGCATGTGCCAAGGCAAAGAGCTCAACTGAGTCCAAAGATCAAATGAGTCCGTTGTCAGGGCAACGTGTTAAAGCCTGTTCCAAGCCAACAAACAAACCCAGCTTCCAGATTGGTCGGGGGTTAAAAGGTCAGCTTAAGCTGTGTGGTAAACAAGCTGATCGCATCACTCAAGGCAAAACTCACCCCATTGTTCTGTGCTGCTCTCCCTGACCGGTACCTCTCGTACCTGAAAACAACACACACACACACACATATACACACACACACACACCCACACATACACACAATGTGTGAGCTCACTTGAATAGAATGCTGATTGTGTAGATCTACAGTAGCTAATCTAGCAATTCAGACTACATGCCCACGTGTAGGTGTATTCATACAGTTGCGTGTGTGCGTCGAGTTATACGTGTGTGTGTGTCGCTTTTGTATCATAGAACGATGTTGTCGAGGTCATCATTGACATGTAACAGCTGTGTGTGTCTCTGTGTGTGTGTCTGTGTGTGTGTGTGTGTGTGTGCGTGCACCTTTCGTAGCGCAGGAAGATGTTGTTGAGGTCATCGTTGACATGTAACAGCTCCTCAGTCACTTCCTCGTTTGACACACGAGAGATTAGCTCCACCACCCTCTGCTGCATGGACCTGCAGGTGCGGTTCAGCTCCTACACACACACACACACACACACACACACACACACAGAGAGACACAGAGAGACACAGACACGCACACAAACACAGAGACACAGACAAACACAGAGACACAGACACGCACACACACACACACAGACACACACACAGAGACACACAGACACACACACAGACACACACACAATACACACACACAGAGAGACATAGACACACAATACACACACACGCACACACACACACCCACAGAGACACACACACACACACACAAAGGATCAACGCTCAAAATAAGCACACCAGCAATCATATAATTAGGCAGGCCTCAGGTGTGATATCATCACACAGGAAGTAGGTCTGTGTTTAATCCACACCTTCCTCGACAGGGGATGGCAACACTGCACCACGTGATGGGAGCTTGAAGGAGGCCACCAAGGTTTTACATCATCGGAAAAAACAACACGACTGTCCACTGCACCAAAGTAGGCAGACCAGACTTCAAACGATGCACTGCTTTTTCCCCAAACAAGTTGTGTCACACACACACTCACACCAGGCCACTCTTGGCCTAGATACAGAAGCACGAGGGGATTAAAATCGGACCACTCTCCTCACGAGCTTCTGAACTTATTTAGCTGGTGTCTGACATGGAGATACTTCTCCCCCTAGTGGTCACAGAGGGATCCTGCACCTTGCTGCTGAGCGCTGTGCACTGGAGGTCTTTGCTCGTCACAAACAGGGGATTTACAAACAGATTGAGCTTAAAGTTTTGCTAAAGTGTCCAGACTTTAGACCGGTGGTGCAGATGAAGCAGCCTGCCTTGGCCTGGCTCAGGGGGGGTGTGATGCAGCCTGCCTTGGCCTGGCTCGGGGGGGTGTGATGCAGCCTGCCTTGGCCTGGCTCAGGGGGGGGGGGTGATGCAGCCTGCCTTGGCCTGGCTCGGGGGGGGGGGGGTGTGAAGCAGCCTGATGAGGCAGGACACTGACCTGCAGCAGCTCCAGGTCTGAGGAGTCCTCCTGCCCAGGGACCATCTCTGTCAGCATCTCAGACATGACCTTGGTGTTCCCCCTCACGATGTCCAGCTCGCTCCGCAGGCGGGCGATCTGGGAACACGCCCCAAGTCAGTAATGAGCCCCTGTACCGCACACGCCCCTGTACCGCACACGCCCCTGCTCTCTAGAACATTCCACCATACAGGACATAACCCAGTATTTCATCATCCTTCTAAAGAAGGCTTGCATCTTCTGAGAGATTATGGTCCTTAAATGGTCTGACCAATGGTGTCTGTTCGATAAGAGTTGTGGTCTTTCTGAAAGGGCTCACGGTCCTTTGGAAGGTGGTCCTCCTCACCTGTTCAGGGTTGGCAGTGATTGGGCCCTGGACCTCAGGGATGTGGGGGATCTGCGTGACAGAGGTGGGGGCAGGAGGCTGACTGACGAGCGGCTTGGGCAGGGTGGCAGCAGCATGGGGCTGGATGGGGGCTTGGTACTTCAGTATGGCTGGGTCCACCTCAGGCACACCCTGCAGGGGACCACGGGAATGTTAGGGCAAGTCCATGTGAGCTTTCAGAGGGAACTCCTCTGTGTGTGTGTGTGTGTGTGTGAGGGCCCCTCACCCTCTGTGGAGTGTGGATGGGTGTGTGTGTGTGTGTGTGTGAGGTTCCCTCACCCTCTGTGGAGTGTGGATGGGTGTGTGTGTGTGTGTGTGTGTGTGTGTGAGGGTCCCTCACCCTCTGTGGAGTGTGGATGGGTGTGTGTGTGTGTGTGTGTGAGGGTCCCTCACCCTCTGTGGAGTGTGGATGGGTGTGTGTGTGTGTGTGTGTGTGAGGGTCCCTCACCCTCTGTGGAGTGTGGATGGGTGTGTGTGTGTGTGTGTGTGAGGGTCCCTCACCCTCTGTGGAGTGTGGATGGGTGTGTGTGTGAGGGTCCCTCACCCTCTGTGGAGTGTGGATGGGTGTGTGTGTGTGTGTGTGTGTGAGGGTCCCTCACCCTCTGTGGAGTGTGGATGGGTGTGTGTGTGAGGGTCCCTCACCCTCTGTGGAGTGTGGATGGGTGTGTGTGGATGGGTGTGTGTGTGAGGGTCCCTCACCCTCTGTGGAGTGTGGATGGGTGTGTGTGTGAGGGTCCCTCACCCTCTGTGGAGTGTGGATGGGTGTGTGTGTGTGTGTGTGTGAGGGTCCCTCACCCTCTGTGGAGTGTGGATGGGTGATAGAGCGTCCAGATCGGCCATGGGGAACTCGATCCCTTTCCTCTTCAGCTCCTCATAAATATGGACCACGCCCGTCAGATCTGGACTGCTCCTGAAGGCATCGGCCCAGGCCTGATACACACACACACCCAGGCATGGAAACACACACACAAACACAGGCACGGAAACACACACACAAAATGTATTGGAAAAATACATGCATGCAGAAAGTCTCTTTCCACAGCTGTGACCCACCCAAAGCATTAAAGATGGCCTGCTTCCACTCCACATGAGTGTGACCCCTATGCTATCAATAGACACTGCTGAGGACGCACCTGGACTACACCTGTTCCTCGAACACTCCCTCCCCCCCCCCCCCCCCCCCTCCCCCCCCCCTCCCTCTCACCGCCCCCCTAACCCTCCAGGTGCCTGGAACCCATGAGTCAGCTCAACACCTGGAGCACTAGACCCACACCTGGCCCCCCCTTCCAAATTCACTCCACCTATGAACTCCATCTATGCACGCCAGCCGTTTCCAGCTCAGGCCAGCTTCAGCCGGTTCGCAGAAGGAGAGAGCAGAGTCGTGGAGGTCGAACGAGCCTGAAGTGACCTTGAGAATAGTCTCTGCTCCGCTCCGCTGTTCCCCGGTCAGTTTCAGGGACGTTTCGGGAGGTTGAAGCCCCACGCAGACGTACCTGGATCAGTGCCAGCACTTTGTCCTGGACGATGGTGGGAGGGTTGGTTTTGGGTGAGATGATTTTGACCAGCACGCCATCGATGAAGTCCCGGTTGGCTACGAGCACGTGGAACCTGTGGCCACAGTTCTTCACACAAGTCTCCAACACCTGGCAGGTGGGGGGGACGGGGAGGGGGACGGGGAGGGGGAGGGGGACGGGGAGGGGGACGGGGGACGGGGGACGGGGGGGAGAAGTCGAAATAAAGAGACAAGAAGAAGAAAGGAGAATGGTACCAAAAAAAATATATAACATCATAAATGAAAGCCATCTATTTCCACCCCCTTTTTTAGGAAGGAGAAGAGAGGAAGGCAGACAAACAGGCTGACAGACGAACACTAAGGAAGAACACCCATTAAGACACTGACGCTCTCTGAGAGAAGAGACCTCACAAAGACACCCCAGTGCTTTCATCTGACAGGGAGCCAAGGAGGTTTAACTAGCTGGGATATCAAAGCAGGGAATGTGAGTGTTTGGAGCAGCAAAAAGCCTCCCTCACAAGCAGAGTGAAACAGCCAGCAAACAGACGTTCAGAAAGATGAAACCAGAGAGAGAATCCAAAGACAGATTAGGTGTTACGGTATGCACAGCCCACACATACATCCTGCTCATTAGTAAACATGTGTCATTAAGTTGACCTTGAACTAACAATATATCAACTAGAAGGTCACTTTTGTTTTGTTTGCACATTCCATGCAGATTCCCAGTAGGTGTGTTGCATCGTGGGGACTGTAGTTTTGAAATGTGTCGGTTGATCTCACCGTCAGTGCCAGCATCACCTCTCTGTAGTTCTTATTCCCAGCCAGCCTCTTCTTCAGTGCTCTCATTGCGTCTTTAGGCCTGCAGAAGCACAACACACCACAGAGGAGCTAACACACCAGGGGCCTGGCTTCCATGACTCGAGCACACTGACGCATACAGAGGACTGCAAACCTTTCGAACAGAACTGTCTGTCTGCCTACCTGCCTCTCTGCCTGTCTGCCTGCCTGTCTGCCTGCCTGTCTGCCTCTCTGCCTGTCTGCCTGCCTGTCTGCCTGTCTGCCTGTCTGCCTGCCTGTCTGCCTACCTGCCTCTCTGCCTGTCTGCCTGCATGTCTGCCTGTCTGCCTACCTGCCTCTCTGCCTGTCTGCCTTCCTGTCTGCCTACCTGCCTCTCTGCCTGTCTGCCTACCTGCCTCTCTGCCTGTCTGCCTGCCTGTCTGCCTGTCTGCCTACCTGCCTCTCTGCCTGTCTGCCTTCCTGTCTGCCTACCTGCCTCTCTGCCTGTCTGCCTACCTGCCTCTCTGCCTGTCTGCCTGCCTGTCTGCCTGTCTGCCTACCTTCCTGTCTGCCTACCTGCCTCTCTGCCTGTCTGCCTACCTGCCTCTCTGCCTGTCTGCCTGCCTGTCTCACTCTCTCCAGTATCTCTACTAGATCTAAAGCTCCTCCTCAACAGAGGCCACTTTGCCTCACGTATTTGTCTCTCTGCAGACAGAAGGTATCTCTCTTTTATGAACTCTTTTATGAACTCCTTCCTGAAGTGGGCAGCAGGTGACGTTTGAGACCCAGAGCCAGAGCGAGTATGGAGACAGAGTGACTATATCACAGCGTGTCAGCGAAGGCTGTGACTGTGTGCTGAATAAAACATGCTCTTCCAGAGGGAACTAGTCTCTCCAGACAGTCCTGCCGACACTGGAGGTGCAGCCCAACAGTGAGCCTCTCAGACAGGCAGAGCAGGGGAGACACGTCCTGGAGGAGGGACTGGAGACCACTCTGCAGGATCCATGTTTAAACAGGCCAGAAGTTCAACACAAAGGTTCCAGTGTTTATCAGCAACATGTATATACACCTACACACACACACGTATCTGGACTAAATAAGGTAGGATCCTTCCTTCAGAATTAAGATTTCCATGGTTTGGCTTGCTATAAAAAATAAATCTTCAAGGAATTATACTTAAGATGTCCTTATGAGTGTGATAGATTGATTGATTATAAGAAATAGGACATTCTTGTGATCTACCGTTAACAATGAACACACGAAGGCCTGGACAGACTGCTCAACTGGTGGAGCATTGAAACACAAGACACTTCAGTGTTCCGTCAAGCAGAAAGTGAGCTCTGTGTGTGTGTCTGTCTGTGTGTGTGTGTCTGTGTGTGTGTGTCTGTGTGTGTGTGTCTGTGTGTGCGTGTGTGTGTGTGCGTGTCTGTGTGTGTGTGTGTGTGTCTGGGTGTGTTTGTGTCTGGGTGTGTCTGGGTGTGTCTGTGTGTGTGTGTGTGTGTGTGTGTGTCTGTGTGTGTCTGTGTGTGTGTGTGTGTGTGCATTAATGCAGCATGCCAAAGGACAAGTGTATGTGGGCATGAGGAATGTGAGAGAGATGGAAAGTGTTCAGAGGAAAAGAACGCCAGACGGTCACATCCTTCTTCCTTCCTGATTCCACAATGCAAACAGCAGGAGAATCCAAACAGCCTTAATCTCAGCTCTCATCTCAGCTCTCATCTCAGCCCTCATCTCAGCTCTCATCTCAGCCCTCATCTCAGCCCTCATCTCAGCTCTCATCTCAGCCCTCATCTCAGCCCTCATCTCAGCCCTCATCTCAGCTCTCATCTCAGCCCTCATCTCAGCTCTCATCTCAGCCCTCATCTCAGCCCTCATCTCAGCTCTTATCTCAGCTCTCATCTCAGCCCTCATCTCAGCCCTCATCTCAGCTCTCATCTAAGGCCTCATCTCAGCCCTCATCTCAGGCCTCATCTCAGTTCTCATCTCAGCTCTCATCTCAGCTCTCATCTCAGCTCTCAGCTCTCATCTCAGCTCTCATCTCAGCCCTCATCTCAGCTCTCATCTCAGCTCTCATCACTCAGTGTGTGTGTGTGTGTGTGTGTGTGTCACATCCAGGCTGGACGCTGCAGCAGCAGTAACTCACCCGTCCTCCGTCTCGTTGATGATGTCACAGATCTCCATGTTCAGGGTCCAGTCCTCGTTCTGCAGGCCGCCATCCGTGGCCCTCTCTGTGGGAGACAACAGGAAGTCAACCTGGCTGACAGGAAGTGACATCGGCACCTGAAGGAGGACCTCAGTTTCCCAGACATGGATTAAGTCTAGTCCTAACCTCAAACAACGATTTACAAAGGAGATCTTTATTACATCTCTCTATTGTTTTAAGATTAGGCTTGACCCCGGTCTGGCCCTGATGACAGCTCCAGTTCCCTGCCAGCTCTCCTCAGCCCAGGGCTGGGTTTCAGTCTGACCGCATCATGGCCTCCTCTCACAGGGCTGGCCTCATTAGAGCAGCCCTAGCCTTATGTAACGTTACGCATGGGGAAACGTTCAGGTGGGCCATGACCCGAGAGAGTCCTCAGTCTACTATCGGCCTTACTTTGTGCCTCTGGAGACTTTTTCTATGGGTGAGTAGAGAGAAAAGCCAAAGGTGAAAAGGAAAATAAAGATTCATCCTCGTTAGCAGGACAGTTAGGATCCTAAATAACAGCTGATTTATCTGTGGTGAACACCAACGATAACGAACTGTTCAGCGACGAAAAACAAAGATGGCCTTTGCTACTTTACCACCGTGACTAAAAATGCTATCAATGAAAAATGATACCCACATTAGTTAGGGACCAAATGAAAGGTAGCCTAGGTCTTTGAAATGAGCATAGAGGCGTCTAGCCTAGCCGAGCCTCCCCGTCCCACTCATTAGGAACCGTTATCACCGGAACTAGCGTATCTCTGTGGTTAGGCTGTGTTGCCGGTAGATCCATCCTCACTATGTGAGAACAGCAGTTATCAGCAGCTGAAAAGTAGAGCAAAATGACGGGCGACTTCTCTTTCAGATTCAGCCCCAGGCGTTAACAGGAAAATGTGCCGCTCGCTGATACAGCACAGGGCCTTTTTTGGACATCCTATGAAAAGAGGGTGTTTTTAATCATCCCTTCTGGATACCAACCTATTGGCAGGGCCAGTTTGAGGGCTTCCTCAGGCCCTGACACCTTCCACCACAAGGGGCATCGAGTTGGCAGCTATGCCCAGAACAAGCAGCCTCTCTCTAGGCACAGTGCTCCCCTAAAGGTGCCTGCAGGCTCATGACTTATTAAATACACCCCAGCTATTTGTCTCTCTCTGGGCCAGGCCACCTATCCCACCAAGGCAGAGCAGTGAGTCCACTGAGAGGGGGAGGAACACTGAGGCTGCAGAGCTGCTGCTATCCACTGCATCCTGACTGTGAGCTAACTAGCCTGAACAACATGCATGTTGACTTTAGCAGCTCAGCTCCAGTGTAGGTGTGTGTGTGTATATGTGTGTGTGTGTACATGTGTGTGTGTCTGTGAGTACATGTGTCTGTGAGTACATGTGTGTGTTCGTGTGTGTGTGTGCGTGTAAAACAGTACCCTATATCCCAAGTAATCTCCTCAAGAGGATTGGAACAGGGAGGAAAGAGCAACACTGAAGGTGAACTAGAGATGACCCCTGACACGTTCAAGAAGCATCTCTGTCCTGGCTGTGTTACTCACCAGCAGCCTTTGTCAACCCCACCTGAGCAGATTCCCACTCCTGTGAAGCAGGACCAGGGTTGAATGAGGCTGCTCCACCAGCACCCAGTCTTCCCCAACAAAGAAAGAGGTTGGTTGGTTCTTTACCCCTGGCCTGAGCAGTCTGCTGGGAACCAGCACGGGTACAGCCAGTCACGAGGGCCGGGGGGGGGGGGGGGGGGGGGCTGTGCCATCCACTGCCAACAGAACATCAATATCCTGCCCCACCCCCACTCGCTCTCTCTCCATCCTTATACTCTTATACAAATAATTCTATTTGTTTATCCACATAATCCAACGATATTCTGGGAACGTTTGTCTCATAATTCTTTGACAAAAGCAGCAAAAATGTATTATAATCCTGCATGTTTATTCCCACTGGATGCTTCAGCTCATGAGGTAGGATCCATAATCCTAAAACATGAAGCGCTCCTTTAATGGCCTTTTCAGATGTCTGTATGTCTCCAGCCATCTCGTCTAGACGGGGACAGTCTCAGTCTAAGACAGCGGCCGGACAGTCTTGGCTACGCATTAGCCTATTTCTATAGCAACTGTAATAAAACTGTAAAAAACACAGATAGCACTGACAAACATGCTGCAAAACAACAGCAACGTCTGCACAATGTGTCCACACACACACCTTTCCCTCTTGTCACATGTAACCCCCCCTTCCTGTCCCCATCCCCCCGTCTGCCACTTAAGTGATGATAACCCCCAATTAAGTGGACAACAATCCAAATCTCTTTCAAGATCTTTCAAGCTCTCTCTCGCTCTCGCCCGCTCCCCCTTGTGTCCTCAGCAGGGAACCTAACACCTGTCCTGCTGCTGCAGTGTTGGTAGCATCAGAGCCACTGACAGCTGTCCTGCTGCTGCAGTGTTGGGTAGCATCAGAGCCACTGACAGCTGTCCTGCTGCTGCAGTGTTGGGTAGCATCAGAGCCACTGACAGCTGTCCTGCTGCTGCAGTGTTGGGTAGCATCAGAGCCACTGACAGCTGTCCTGCTGCTGCAGTGTTGGGTAGCATCAGAGCCACTGACAGCTGTCCTGCTGCTGCAGTGTTGGGTAGCATCAGAGCCACTGACAGCTGTCCTGCTGCTGCAGTGTTGGGTAGCATCAGAGCCACTGACACCTGTCCTGCTGCTGCAGTGTTGGGTAGCATCAGAGCCACTTACAGCTGCAATACAGTCCAACAGTACAGGACAGGGAACTCAACCCGAGATATAATGACTGACCTAAGAGAGCTTCATTATATCTGCTGTCCAATCAGTGAAACTCTAGATGTGCATGTCCACTGTGTGACCCGAAGAGACCTTTTGGTCATGTGACCTGTTGGGAGTTTGCTTAGCTGGTGCTGTTCGGCGGCCATCTTGGATGACTTGGCACCGGACAGCTGACCAAAGGAGCAGAAAGGACGAGAGGAGAGGAGAAGGGGGCAGGGGCCTGTTAAAAGGATCTCATTATTCTATAACCATGCCATTCCATCTCATTATTCCCTCTCACATATTAGGCAAATGAGCTGATTTTGCCTACAGCAATCTATCAGCATTTCACAAATGCTAGTTAAAAAACCTTCTAAGAGATCAGGAATCAGACTTGGGAGAGTAATGTGCTAGCCTATCATACTGCGGTGAAGAACCTCTAGACAATGACACTAATCTGTGTTTAAGACAAAGGTTCACTGTGTCTCAGGATTCTGTGTTATGCAAGAATCCAGGCCATCCCTGTCCCCTAACCTTACCATGATCGATCCTCATTAAGACCTGGCTGACATACAAATACCGTGGGCTTTGTTTAGAAACCTACAGACCAAGTCTATATCTGACAAAGAGTTACTGATTCTGCAAGTCACTGTCCACCGTCAATGAGCTCTTTATGTGAAAGCGCTTACATGCAAAACAGATTTCATAAGTGGAACCAAGCCAAAGCCTATTTTGTGATTTACCACTGGACTATCACAACCACAGGTACTCACTTCTAACTTCTGAATTCATTACAGTAAAACCAGATGCACCTGTTAAATATAAGCCCATAGATTATAGACTAACAAATGATTCACTTCATATGATGTCCAATCAAATCAAAACATTTACAAACCGCTTTCAGTGTCAATAAGGAATGTTAGGCTACACAGGTCATGATGTCAATGCAAAAGCAGCCTTTTAAACCTGTTTAGAGATACTGCAGTCTGTGTTGAAACACAGCTGTCATTTGTTTAGGAAAAGAGGAAATGCTGCTGCTGTGTTAGAAGAACTGCAAGCTTTGTGAAACTTTACAAGACAACTCTGTAGATATCTACACAACCCACATCGACATTAAGATCTGTGAATGATCACAGTGTTTGTAAAACAATGAGATCATATTATCTGGCCTTGACCATGACAAGACAAAAGATCATCTCCATGCATGTTATGATCTTCTGGTCCAGTTAAGGATGCATCCATCAGTTGCTTGGCTTGACTGATTCACCCTGCATTAGACATCTATCTCTGAGTGTACTGTCATAACCACCCAGTTCAGTCATTGTCACAATATTCACAGATATGACTTTAAAAAATGACACTTTGCGTCAGTTATCTTATTAACAGATGTAGGTGGTTGTAGAGAACTGACCTGCATCCTAACATGGAGACAGCAATGAGCACCTTGCTGTGGACCAAACTAGCCAGCTAGTAACCAACTTATCCGCAAAGCTTTAGCCAACTAATGTGTTTAGTCTGGCCGTAATGTCCAGTGAATGTAAGCGCTAAAACTACACATTCCAGCTGGATGAGGCCGTTTTTCTGGCAGTGTCACCCTGGCAGTGAGTCGCTGTTTGACGGGTTACAGAATGATGCTGATGCTGCTGCTACTAGTGTTACTAGGGTTAAGACGACTGCTATAGTCTGGGTGTTTGTGACAACCATTATATAACAATTGGTCCGGCTTAACATTAGGTTCCTATAATTATAAAACGTGTTACACTACAGTGTAACCGCCTACTCACCTATACACTGGCCGACAGGAGTGCTGTACGGATTGCCCAGTAGGAACTCCATCTTGATGTCAACAATCCGCACAGAATGACAGAAAGTGGAGCGGAGGCGTTAGTCCCGCCCATCGTAAATTCTATTGGCTGATACATTTGTGCGGTAGATGTGAATGGCTGAGATTTATGTCGATCAAATTGAACGGCAATCCATGATTTGTTCAGTAATACCCAACCCTTTGCTAATGACCGCCTTTACAAATGCAATACAACACAGTAATTGACATTGAGTTTTAGGGAAGAAATATAATTGCATGAGAAGAAAAAAAAATCGATTGTTGTCCAAAGAATTTGACAATTTATTGGTTTAATTTGAATGCAGTCCGTGTATAATCCAATTTATAAAGATATTGATTGGATCAATAATACAAACTTAGTTAAAACAGGAAATTCAATACAATACACATGGTCATTTATTAAGGGATCGATTCATTTCTGAAGCTAATTTACGAGACTACATCATACATTATTATCATTATCATTTAGCAATAATCAGTGGAGAAAGTGTTTTTCGTAACGTGTGAATGCCTTGAATGCAGCTCAGGCATACAATGTTGCTAAGCAACCGTATACATGTGTTTCGGGAGGAAAGTTCTGGATAAATACAGGTAGGATGGACCGTGGATGTATCTGAAACTGCTAGCTAACTTGTACACTCATTCACAATCCCTCATAGTGATGGCAGTCAGTTTACTGTAAATCAGCCGAGTGTGCAATTTGAGTGAGCAATTGCCGAATGAGCAATTTCAGACGCTAACATGAATTCTCTGCTGCAGAGAGCGCTCAGCAGTTGTAGACAATGTTGTTATGAACACTTCACTTTATTCAGAAGTAGCATCATGTCGAAAGTTGTCATTAGTTTGGTCGACATTCTGTTAGTTGTTCGTATGAGACTATGTCACTAGATTACATTTCCTAAGAATACATCATACATGGTAGGCTAGTCATCATCATTCTACAATAATCAGTGCAGAAACGGTTTTCCCTGCTTGTTTGCAACGGTTCAATGCCTTGAATGCAGCTCGGACTTAAAACGTTGCTAAGCAACCGTGTAGCTGTCAGAAACAGCCACAACACAGTACAGTACCAGACAGTAGTAAGCTACAGTATTTGTTGCCACCATAAAAATCACAGTTTCCTCCTCTGTATCTTAACCCCTTTGTATTTTTCTCATAAGTAACTGTGATACAGCATCAGTCCATCAGGCAGGATGAGTTGGCTGTTAGACACAGTGCAGTTTAATGTGGTGGATGAGGAGATGCTGCAGAAGGCTGTGGAGGAACAAGGCCCTCAAGAGCAGGCAGGGCGCATTGCTAAGGAGGAAGGAATCCACTATCATGAAGTCTGCCAACTTAGTCTGGACTACAGAAGTATGTCATGTTGGTTTTCAATAGATACGTTTTCATGTATTTGATATTATTTTTATGTACATTTGTGCACATTGTATCTGGAAAGGCTACACGTTTACATTGACTGTTTTCTGTTCGTGTATAGACATCAGGAAGATTGACCACCTCTGGCAGTTTACGGCTCTGACCAAACTACAGCTGGAATGCAACAAGATTAGCAAGATTGAAGGACTAGAGACACTCGTTAATCTAACCATTCTTAGTAAAGACGCTTTTATCATCTTGTATTTATATTTTCAATTAATTGAATTTGCACCTTATGCCTTGAATAACACCTGATCTTGGCTTCCTTCGATCTCTTGTTTCTCTCTACTCTCTCCCTCTCTCTCACACACACACATTCTATCTCTCTCGCTCTCTCTCACCCTCCTCTAGACCTATCCTTTAACAAGATTGAGGTGATTGAAGGGTTAGACACTCTGGTGAAGCTGGAGGACTTGAGTCTGTCCAGCAATTGCATCTCTGTCATACAGAACATGGACACACTTCTAAACCTGAACCTTCTCTCACTTGGAAACAACTGCTTGGCCCAGCTAGAAAATGTGAGCAACTTCTATTAAATCCTCATTGTGAATCAAAACCCCCTGAAATAGCATCACTTTCAAAGATGAACATGTTCATGTGTGATCATATCCTAAAATAAAAATGACTGATTTAGGAACATGACACGTTAAGTGCAGAATCTTAACAGCGAGGCATGGGTCATTGTTCTTGGACTTTACTGTACTTATGTTAGAAGCCTAAACACAAACATAACTTTTGAAAATGTGATGCTCTGACCAGGTGATCTACCTCCGAAAGTTCAGAAATCTCCGCTCCCTCGATCTAGCTGGGAACTTAATCAGTGAATCACAGAACTACAAGCTCTTTGTGGCTGCATATCTTACAGATTTGGTCTACCTTGACTACAGGTTACTGGACAAACAGACCGTAAGTGGGAACTCATTCAAAACTACTACAACTATCTCCACTTGAATCGTGCTAGATTACCTCTTCCTTGTTCTTACTAGATAGATAGATAGATAAAGATAGATAAAGATAGATAGGTCCTTTATTGTCATTACAATTTCATGCAACAAAATGATGTGGGTACTCCCAAAAAGCAGCAGCATTACATGTACATAATAAATATAAAAATATGAAATGTAGATATAAAAATATATAAAAAAATATATGATCTACTACTTTTTACCCTAACCCAGCTATGACCAAGCTTTGTAACCAGAATTCCTATTTCAACAGTAATCATGTCAAGCATTTATTTAAAAAAGAGAACAGAAAAAACTGCTACTGCCACTAAAACATAGTTTTCTCATCTAGCGAGAAGAAGCTTATGTAAAATATCAGAATTCTATTGAGGAGATGAAACACAATGAGGCTCAGGAGCAGAAGGCTTTAGAGACTAAACAAGCCCAAGAGGAGGAGCTGCAACAACACAAGGTGACCTCCACACTCCACAGCAGTGCCACATTCTGTGGTGTATTCAAATAAGTCCTTTTGTCCTTATCATGTATGGGAAATAAATGCATGTATGTGTTTGTGTGTGTGTGTGTGTGTGTGTGTGTGCTTTTTTATGTTGTCTTCCTCTCCCTTCAGAATGCTTTCGTGGAGTTCTTGAACGGGCCGCATCTGTTTGACAGCATGTTTGCCGACGACCCCGAAGCAAGAAAACTGGCCTATCTACCAGGAGTAGATGTCCTGCTGGAAACATATTCTTCTATGTCCATGTCAGATGTCAGATGTGTTGGCAATTGGAAATATCCAGTGTGAAATGTTCCTTGACTTTGACTTTACATACAAAAGCCAGATGGTGGCGCTGTGTGAGCAGGTGTTTGAGATCGGCCTGGCTCAGCAGGTCCGCAGAGACACCGAGGTCGATTCCTTCTTCAGTTGTTGCAGAGAGGCTGTGTCTGACAACCAGCAGAGAGCAGCACAGGTCGCCGCTGACTTCGAGACGACCAGACGACAGGTGAACTACGACCTTAAAACCGTATCCCCACATCCATCTGTCATGACGTATTGAGACATCTTCCATGAAAGCAAAAAGTGTATCAAATGGGTCCAGAACTAGTCACAGAACTAACTAACATGCTGTGGCACTGCTAATGGCTTTAAAAAAAACATGGCCTAAATGTTTATTTGTGCATGTGCAATTTCTTCCGATCAGTTGTGGCTCTGTACATGAGTATTTATTGGCTGGCAGATTAGCGTGTCACGGTTGCATGTTTTGATGTTTAATCCTGTCAGCGGAGGAATATCTGCTAATCAGCTTCATGCCACCTGGGTCTCAGCTGCCTTCTTTCCGTTTCATCTCCTCATTAGCAAATAGATTAAGACAGATGGAAAATGTAATCACATTCCTTAATAAGATGGGGGCTCATTAATGAGAAAAGTTTCTCTGTGAACTCAATATTCACCTCAAGTTAAAAAGATTGTACATTTACATTTAGACATTTAGCACAGTCTTATCCAGAGAGACTTACAGAAAGTACAGGGATATTCCCCCTGAGGGAAGTAGGGTGAAGTGCCATGCCCTTGAGGGTTCTTACCAGGTACCTTCTAATTACTAGCCCGACTCCCTAACCACTCAGCCACATACCTCCCCGGACTCGGACTCGCCAGATAGTAAGCGAGTCCGATAGAATTATCTAAAAAGTTCCAGTCAGTTGATCATTTTAAAGGGGAGGTCTTACCATCATGTTATGGCCCCTGTCCTGGTGACATGCAGTGGATGGGAGACATGCAGCAGGCTGCAGACATGCGCCTCCTGGAGGCCCAGCTGATGCAGTGTAACGAGGCCATCAGCTCGCTGTGTGACCACCTCATGACTCTGGAGCTGCAGCTGGTGGACCAGCTGGAGGTGAGCGCACAGAGAGGGGACACACACACACAACATGGGAACTGCATGCTTACATGTGTTACTTTACATGCCTGTTTTAGGTTCAGTTGCATGCTACAAAACATATGCTACATCCAATAACTGATTGTGTTGCAGAAATCAATGTTGGATACATTTTGTTGGAAGGAACCGTATGTACCGTGTCATTATTTAACATCTTCTTGTAGGATGTAATCAAAGACTTTGAGAGGAACATCTCAGACATGGTTGCCGGCTTCGTCGAGATCGTTCAAGGAATATATCCTTTGTCCAGTTATGGTTCCCTTCCCTTCACTACTATCAGTTCTAAAAGTGTTTATGGGAACCCAGTGTGACTATCTCTGTAGCACACACACACAGACACAGATGGTATAGTGTTGATTTAACTCCGAAGCACTTTCGCTCAATGTCGAGACCTGGAGAACCACCACCACGAGAAGCTACTGGAGATTGCCGTGGCAACACTGGAGAGGGTGGCCAAGAATGAGCTGGAAGATGACATGCCTTACGACGTGAGAATGGTGAGTGTCTGGCTCAAGATGTCTGACTCAAGATGTCTGACTCAAGATGGCTGACTCAAGATGTCTGACTCAAGATGTCTGACTCAAGATGTCTGACTCAAGATGTCTGTCTCAAGATGGCTGACTCAAGATGTCTGACTCAAGATGTCTGACTCAAGATGTCTGACTCAAGATATCTGACTCAAGATGTCTGATGCAAGATGTCTGACTCAAGATGTCTGACTCAAGATGTCTGACTCGAGGGGAGTCACGTGGCTCTGTGGTTAAGGCTCTGGATAAGAGCGTCTGCTAAATGACTAGATGTAGATGTAAGATGGCCTTTGTGCTTTCAGTGTGGTACACCTTGCACCTAACATTCATCTACCTGGGGTACTTAGCATTAGGTTCGACCTTTGGAGTGGTTTTGCAGAAGTACAACAATATTCCCCCGACAGCTATAATCATTCTGTGGATCCCCTCCAGCAACTCGGCATGATTTATTTAGATTTTTACGATTTATCGCTCTTGCAATCTTTAGTATACCCTGTGTCTTCCAGCTGTTTGTAGACAAGGACACAGTGATCAACGCAGTCAGCGCTTCTCACGACACACACCTCCTCAAGATTGACAACAGGGAGGACGAGCTAGTGACCCGCATTAACAACTGGATGGGATCTCTCATCAAATCGGTACGAAGGGGAAAGACACAGATGCATACATACCACATAACCAACATTTGGCTAGTAGTTAGTATTTAAGGATTATTTGGGATGTGTACCCCTGTTTACTTCAGGTCCAAGATGAGGAGGTGAAGAGGAATCGGAAGCGTATCTCGGAGATCCACAACTATGTGGACTATGTGAGAAGCCAACTGGACGATCTACAGCAGCAACATGAACACCCCTGAAAATGCACATTCCATCCATGATCATGATGTTTTGATGACTAAATAAATGTATGTGGTTTAAATATACATATATAAATAAATAACAAATATAAAAAATACAAAATAAATCTTTTCCGGTAATGCACTTGGAGAATAAACTTTGGAAGCCAAAGTATTTACTTATGTATTTGTTATTTATAAGAATTGAATGACAGAAACATTCTTCCATCTACAGTTATTTGGTGTTTGTTTCATATAGAGAGAGAGGAAAGAGAGATCAGATATGAGTCTTTAATCTTTATGTAACACATGTTTCGTCTGTCACATTCAAGTACAATCAAACCTGAAAACGTGACCTAAAAATGCTTCACTGAAGGAATGTTCATCATGTGTTCTTTTTTTATCTTTAGCAAACAAGCTGCTACTGTTCAAGCCCTCTGATACGTTGGCAAAAAAAAGCGAATACATGTCCCAAAAACCATTTCGGTAGAAGTAGCCAATGAGATTGCAGAGTGTGTAACTTCAACCAATAGAATCAAATCATGCTGATTTCTCTTGCACAGTTCCAGTTTTCTAATTTCCACTAGTTTGGAACCCGGGGAGAGCTGGTCTGGCACCGGGGAGGACCAGTCTGTAAACCGGCGGACCGCTGGGTCAGTAACCCCTCTTTCTGCAACTGTTTTCTGACTGAAGGTTCATGACTGTTGCGGTCGGTGACACTGACGCGTTAGCGCTCATCATGCCGGTCCGTACGGAGAGCTGCGGCAGCCCAGTTGCGGCCCGTCCATCCTCGGCCTCGCTTATCCCTCCGCCCCCGATCAACACGCAGCAGCCCGGCGTGACCACCTCGCTGCTGTACAGTGGCTCTCAGTTTCGGGGACATCAGAAGAGCAAAGGGAATTCATATGACGTTGACGTGGTTTTACAGGTGAACTGCATACTGTTACTGCCTTATGCATGAAAGCACGACAGTAGCTAATCAACAACATGTTAATTTCCTCAATACAATGTTTATATTTTGGTACTATAAGGTAGCTGGCAGGTGGTTTAGCTTAAAGTAGCATTGCGTGAGTTTACCATGTATGGATGACATATTAGTACTCTGCATTTGAGACCCGTTGGCATACGGTAGCAAATGCCACGACTGACACCGTGACCTGATTTAGAAAGCAAGTGTGGTGAACTGGTACCAACCTAACCTTTCCAAACACTTTCTAAAACGAATAATGTTAGTTAAATTACAGACTGACTGGCTTTGCTTTTCCTTTAACCATCTGCAGATGTAAATATCGTGACGGTGTCTCCTTGACAGTTTAACTGACATAACATATGTTTGCTGATAGTCTTAATGTGGCAAAGACTCAAAATAATTGTACGTCCATCTGTTAAAGCTGATGTTTTTTATGAAATAAGACTTGACAATTGCTGTTGTCCTTAACTCACAGCACGTGACAGTGGAGGACTCCTATCTGTGCGGCTACCTGAAGATCAGAGGTCTGACAGAGGTAAAGAGGCCATGGATCCATCTGATCACAGCCTGATTGGTGCTGGTGCTCACTTGTCTGTGAACGATTAGAGCTGGGCTACAAAGACAGATTTCTAGGTACAAAAATCACAATATATAAATAAGGAAGGCAAGTCTATCTGGTTTGAGCCTAATCATGTCAACAACAAGCAATTACCACTGTGACAAAGAGTATAGGCTCTTCTATAGGATTCACTACACAAACACAATGGCCTGGATCCTCTCTTCAGATACTGCGCTGTGTTGTCCCTATGCACCATGGGAACCATGGGATTCCATGTGACAGGCGCTGACTCAGCTTGCATTTAGCTTGGGGTATTTCATAACAACAAGTAGCTGGGGTTAAACAGTGTTGTAATGGGGTTTTTAGTTTGTTTGTTTGTTTGTTTAGACATTGGTTTAGGCTCTCTTCTTTCTTCATATTTTCTCTCTCTCTTCCATACAGGAGTATCCGACTCTCACCACTTTCTTTGCTGGTGAAATCATAAGCAGGAAGAGGCCGTTTTTAACCAGAAAGTGGGACGCAGACGAGGATGTTGACCGTAAACACTGGGTAGGTACACTGAAAGGCTTAAAAGGGTTCAGGTTTTGAAGTTGGTCTGCTCACTGTTACCAATGGAGGTGTTGTTTTCTTGTTTTGCCAGGGCAAGTTTCAGGCTTTCTACCAGTATGCAAAAAGCTTCAACTCGGACGATTTTGACTATGAAGGACTAAAGAACAGTGACTTTGTCTTCATGAGGTGGAAGGTACAGGAAAACACTCAGTGACTGTCTCTCTATCAGTCTGTCTTTGTCTCTCGCTCTCCCTCTCCACCCCCCCCCCCTCTCTCTCTCTCTCTCTCTCTCTCTCTCTCTCTCTCTCTCTCTCTCTGTGTAAATGTTCACCTTTGACTTCACCCAGTGTGTCTGGTCATCAGGAGCAGTTCCTGGTACCAGACCACACCATCAAAGACATCAGCGGAGCCTCTTTTGCTGGCTTCTACTATATCTGCTTCCAGAAGTCTACAGCTACTATCGAGGGCTACTACTACCACAGGAGCTCTGAATGGTAGCTAGCTCCACTGCTACTGATGCTAACACTGCTGTTACTACTACTGCTACTGTTGGTAGCATTACACTACAGCTGCTCTTTCTATATTGCATCTGTGACCACTGTTCTTAATCCCACCTCAACTACAACTAGTGTGCATTAGGCTAAGTAGCTTTTACATACGCTGAATTCCTCTTTCTTTGAATTTCACTCCCCCCCCCCCCTTCCCAACGTTTGTGTTTTTCTACCCTGATCTTCCCCCCCTTGTTCCTCCCCTTGTTTCTTCCAGGTACCAGTCGTTAAACCTCACCCATCTCCCTGAACACAGTATGCCCATCTATGAATTCCGGTGACATCCAAAGCTCCTGGGACTACCGGATGGGACAGGTTGACTGGCACTGCCCTGTGGACGAAGAGAGGAGGTCAGCTAACCAAGCATGCAAAGGAGGGATGTACCAGTTCAGTGTGTGGATTGGCCAGAGAGAGACACGCCCACAGACAGACAGACAGACAGACAGGCAGGCAGGCAGGTGGAAATACGAGGTGAGATGACGGACGGGGTCACTGACGGAAAGGAACATGGTCTTGGATGTTGCGTTAACTAGGATACAGAGCCCCATGTCTGGGCTTCAGTCGTTGGTCCCTGATTTTTCTAAAAGGACAAATCTTAAGAAATTCCTTTTGTCTGCCTCTTTTTGATTGCTGTCTTCTTTCATGGAGGGAGGGGGGTGGGGGGGGTGGGGGAAGCAATGTTTTTGTTTTTCTTGCCTTGTAGTTATGGGTTGCTGGGTTATTGGAGCAGGATCTGTCGAGGAGAGACATGCATAGAAAGATTGGAATTTCCTTTTTGAGTTTTTAAATGTTCGTATTCTTTGAAGACGTTGCCATGAGGCTTAATTCAACGGCCATGTAGCCTGAGGGGTGAGCTAGGGATGTTTGCTGACATTAGTCTCTGCTAGACGGGGTCACAGGAATAATAAGGAGTGACCTTTTTGCAAGTGTTCCACAAAAGCAATTGACTAACTGGGTTTGATACACAAGTAGGCCGGACGATGATTGTGGTTTGCTGTCGATTTTATGAACCCTAACATTGTGGTCAAGCTGTTGCTGCTGGTTCATAGAGAGGTTTCTAACTAGCGAGGGAGTTAGAGAGAAACTTTTGAAGCACATTGAAGGCCATGCTGATGTCGGCTGAGTCCTAAAGATGAAGAGGTAGCTATGTTGTCGAAGCAAAGAGTGTAGTAGGACCCATTCATAGTGTATGTAAGTGTCTATTTTCAAGCTGCTAATGTAATTAAAAGAAGACAGCCTCTTTTACCCATCGACCTGAAGTGATAACAACGGATGAATGCTTTAACATTGCTTCCTTCATTGTTCTATGCAAGTACATAATGTCTGCCGGTTAACAATACAATGGCACAACAACAAAAAATAAAGTAACATTTTTATTTTCATAGATGATTTTAAAAATACTATGATAAGCGATCACACAGAGATTATTTATTGATGGTAAATATGGTTGATTTGTAAGAATGAATATACATACTTATAAAGATGGAATAAAAAAACGTATGTTTATTTTTATCCACCAGCTTTTGAAACAAAATACTCAGTTGTCTTCTTCCTTGGGTCCTACATTTTTGTGAAACTTTCTTATTCTTTTAAATTGGCCAGGCAACTTCATTCTAATTTAATTCTTATGATGACGTGAGATTGGAATGCGAGTGAGAACGACAAAATCATGAGGTTTTCCTGTCAGATGTGAATCTGCAAATGTTCAATGTGTGCACTGTGTAGCCTACATGTTTCCCAGACTTCTCACCGTACCCACGCACAAGAGGCTCTACAGCAGGGGTGTCCAATCCTGGTCCTCGAGGGCCGCTGTCCTGAAGGTTTTAGATGTTTCCCTGTCCAGGATTGGACACCCCTGCTCTACAGGATCCTTTTTGCTCGCCTCTATCAATCTTCAAAACGACCAGAAAGGTCTTTGAGACCCTCCCAGAGTCGCTCACCTTTCCATGCGTGAAGAGACGCGTGTTTTTGTGACTTCAGAAAAACGAGAGACACTACCTTCCTTGATGCTTAAGGAAAACCCTAGCTGCCTTAAATGTAAAAAAAAAAATGTTTGTACAAAGCACCATTACAGTATAATTTTATTTCTTCTTTTTTTTTTTTTTTTTACTTGAGAGGTTGGCTCTCTCGTGTGGAGATGTATGTGATTAAAGAGTGTTATGTCTGGCGGGGAATACACTGACCTGGTAAACCATTCTGATCTCTACAGCAAACATTCAGTTCCACTCAGTCTGTCTGGAATTTGACCTAAGCAAGCATTTTTAGCCTTGGATCACGGTTAATTGACTGGAGGCTGGTCCATTGATAAAGTGTTTAATACAAATGGTAGATTGGTTTGTCATACACCTGACATCAGCAAATCAGGAGGTCCGGAATGAGTTGACAAGTTGTGAAATATGAAGCAGAACTGCCAAGGTTCCCTCAGTAGTGGGTCACTAGTAGTATTTCATGCCAAGGTGTCATTTCTGTTTAATACTATAGATATAAGCTGTATGATGAAAGACAGAAAATGGCTGCTTTAGACAGTATTTCTCAAAGTTTTTTTTTAATGACAAATGTTATCAGGTTTGAAGATGGATTATGAACTAAACTGCCGACTTTGAACATGTAATTCTTCTGACCAATCAAAGAATACATATACTGTGTAAAATTTGACAAAGACAAGTGTTATATTTGAGATATATTTGAGATTGTGAATAAAGTTTGAATAATATGTTTGATAATGTGCTTTTCTCATTAAAAGACAAGTTAACTTGCAGTCGATATATTTCTAGCCTTTCCTGGTTTCATTAAAATTGACAAGTATCGTAATTTAAAGTTTTAAGAAAACGAAACAAAAGCTATTACGTTGATGTGGATTTACCCAAACTATGAAGTATGAAAGTACTTTTGTTGTTTGACCAGTAGATGGCAATGATGGTGTATTATAGTCCGTTTTCTATTACAACGTTTTTACATTGACGAGTTTTGAGGAACTATTTTATATGTTGAAAATCATTATAATATACAAGTACTAGTATACAGTAGTAAACGACTCTTGGTAGTAATTTGGTAGTAAATGACTCAATGGTGAGATAGGTGGTGTGTAGAGTAAGGATATCGTTGAGTAAGCCTACTGTACTTCGTGCTTGTCACTTAACCGAGTCACGCCTTCAACTTGGAGGAATATAAGCAGCTGTCCCACCTGTAGACATGTTATATGGTTACATGTTATATGTCTATATGGTCCCACCTGCCCACCGTGTTCAGGTCATCTGGCCTCTGTATGAAGAGTAAAACTCACCAGGAGGAAAATCTACTGCAACAATGGAAGAGCAACGGTATCCAGTCAAAGTTAGGATGATTGGCATGGTGCAGAAAGAAAAAAACAAAGTAAGGAGAATATTTACATATAGCTTGACGTGATATCTTTTGTACTTTGATTATTTTCATATAAGCCTATTTGGTATGTAAAAAAATTCGGTTTGTGTGTACTGTTTTTTTGGGGGGCAAATTGACCAAAAAGTTTTGTTAAAGATTTCTTAATAATTTTGTCTTTTGTGTTAGATGTTTATGACATCGGTGCTCTGGTCAGACCAGAGGGACATACTAGTTTACAGAAATTGTGATGATTTCAAGAAACTGCACGTAAGTTACTCAGTTGAAATGTAATTAAATCACAAATACGATGTCAATACACACAATTATTCTTAATCGTATATTTAACTATTTGTTGAACAGAAGCAAATGAAGAAAGCATTTCCTCCTGAAAACCATCTGAAAAAATCGGACAGAATTATTCCGAAATTTAAAAGTAAGATTTTGTCCCTTTTATTTTGACTAATGATCTTGACTAATGATGATTATTGACTAATGATCTTGCTTTGTACAGTTTATAGGCTACATATCCACTATATTATTAACAATGACATTTCATTTTCAGACAAAAGTAAAGGATCTCCAAAGGGCACCAGTAAGGCTGTTCTGTGCCTGAGATCTCTGGAGAAGTACTGCTGTGATCTTCTAAGCTGTGATCCACGGGTGTTAAAAAACTCTGAGCTCATTCAGTTCTTCAATCCCAGAGAACAAGATCTCCAGCCAGACTTCACCAAGAACAGGTAGGCCTATATTCAGAATACTTTCTTAATCCCAGAGGGGAAACTCCTCCATATGACAGCCTACCCTGTACCATTCTGCCTGAAACTCCATATTATGACCAACTAGATCTGTTTCAGATGCCCTAAATTAACACATATTGAATATCCTCAGCATTGTCATCATGCCCACAGAGGACACCGTAGACAACAAAGGCAGTCAAGGCTCCAGGGGACATGACACAAATGCCAACGTGACTCAACCCTTTGTGATGGAGACCTACAGGTGTGTGGCCCCTTACGAGACCAAGGACACCAAGAATCGACCTTTCAAAGTAGCTCTTGACGAAAATGTGGACGTACTTATCAAGGACAAAGCAGGTAAGACCATTTCTGCAGGACGGTATACGCGTATTTTATACTAACATTCTAGAAACACTTGTCAACATTCTCCTATGTATTGTTTGAATCGCTTAAATGCTCGTTTCTTTGTATTAACATAGAAAGGATGAACCTCGTGTAGGTCTACACTGCCTGGTCTGAAGACTGTGTCCATCATTCTAACATCTTTCTCTTTGTTCTCTACACATCCAGGCTGGTGGCTGGTTGAGAATGAGGATAAAAGATTGGCGTGGTTCCCAGCCCCTTACCTGGAGACGATTAAGGATGACAGGGATGAAAATGATGGACTGGTGACCCATGGTGAAAGTAAGTGACTGAACACATTGGCTATTGGCTTCTTCTGATGACGTAATACTTTAAAAACAAAAGATGTCTAACGTTGGGTCCTCTGAATCTAGATCCTCTGTACTGTGCTGTGAAAAACTACAAGGCTACCAACAGAGATGAGGTGTCTTTAGAAATAGGTTCAGTGGTGGAGGTCCTGCAGGAGTCTGATAATGGCTGGTGGCTCATCAGGTAGGTTACATCACGCGTGTCTAACCGTGTTTCATAGAGGGCTAAGAGGGTGCAGGTTTTCACCAAGAGGGTGCAGGTTTTCACCAAGAGGGTGCAGGTTTTCATGTCAACCAAGCAGCTGATACCACTAACAAGCCTCTCCACTTAGTGACATCAGCTGAAGTATTGAGGGCTTAGTTGGTGAAAACCTGCACCCTCTTGGTGAAAACCTGCACCCTCTTGGCCCTTGATAGCACATGGTTTGACCCCACTGGTGGTGTAGAGTCATTAACATCCCTGCACTACATGGCTTCCTGGAAAAGACCTGAGATAGTTATGGTTTGGTATTCCATGACATTAACTAATGTGTCCATCTTTAAATCCATCTCCTCTTCACCCAGACACAACAACAGTAAGACAGGCTACGTTCCCGTCATGTACCTACAGCCCTACAGCAACCCCCTGACCCGCCTGGTCACCCTGCAGCAAGACATGCGAGGATCGAACCGCAGCCAGCCTGCCTGCCTGCAGGTCAGCGGGCTGTCCCTGGCTAGGCAATCCCAGGAGCACAGCCGATCGCAGAGCAACCTCCTGCAGCCCTCTGACCTTCAACCCTCAGGCACCAATCACCTTCATCCTGCCAGTAAGAACCTGTCCCGTTCTCTGAACGTTGTGTCGGAGCCACGCCCGGAGCCTCGTCCAGACCCTCGTCCAGAGCCTCGTCCTCAGACAGTTCCCACCCTGGGTCAGCCTGCCCCCAGTATCACGGTGGAGGATGTGGAGGCAGACTGGCGTGGGAGGGGTCTGACAGCCAGCAGCTTCGACAGCCAGGACAGCGTCGACACCCTGGGCAGCGACTTCAGCTCCTCCTGCTGTGGCTCCTCCCTCAACCTGAGCAGTGGGGACATGGACGAGGCCCTCCGCCTCAGCAGGCCTCCACCCTCCACGAGGACGGACCTCCTCAGCCCTGAAGGAGGCCCGCAGGTTAAAGGAAAGATCACGGCCAGCCGGTCTGATCCTAACCTGTTTAAGATGCCCACCACACCCAAGGTGCCCCCCAGGCCCAGGGTGCATGAGATCCTGTCTCGCTGCACCACAGTCACCCGCAAGAACGTCTCCAAGGACAAGGGGTTGCCGGTTGCCACGGAGATAGCCAGCCACTGAAGGAGGGGTGCCTGCAACATCCTGGAGGAAATGACTGAAGACAGGTCGAAGGTCAACCTATGAGACTGTTTGGATGTTTTCTGGTTGATTATGGCTTTGTATTATGGACAGAGTAGGGGTTACCATTATCATCCAGCTACTTCTCAACACTCAAGTTGTAGATACAAATCTGTCACAGCATTGTACTTTATTATATAGCACACCTTTATCATGCTGGTTTACAAATCCATTGCATGTTTACAAGTTTAAATATCTAACTAGAAGGCTGTCATTGGGTATGTACTAATAGGTGTATACAATACGGTTGGTTACTTTCTAATGTTTTTGTTGAAACCTCAGAAAACCTCCTTTAACAAACAAACAGAAGAAACATTTGTCGACAGTAATAGAGTCTGGAACATGGGAGACTTATGATACTTGTAATTACTTTTCTACTGGGTTCTATCAACATACAATATTTTATTATCAGTCAGAAAGGTCGTCCGTTTCCTTAGACTGCACTGCAATGAGTAATAATAAACAATAATCACAGGAAATGTGTCTGTGTTCGTTTAGTAAAAAGATTCGGTGGAACACAGATATCATCAACAGTCGCTGATCTTGATGTAACTACTTGCATAACAGTTTGTTTTTTTTCCCCACACATCAACAGACTTGAGGTGTTGAAACCAGACTAACATACTGTACCTTGACAGCTCATGTTCAGGACATTTCTTTAGTTTCCTTGTTAATCTGTCAACTCGTGATAAAGATCACAGTCAGGGACTGACAAGAGCAGAACGAGGTAAACATCCCCTGGAATAATTTGAAACATAAACGACTGTCTAGTATCAACATGCAAAAATAAAACATTTTAATATATGACTGGGCCCCACCCCCCAGGTACTATACTTCACTTTGAATTTAGGTTTGACGTACATATAGATTAATCAATTTAAAATCAAAGCAACAAATGGGCAAGAATTTTTAAAGGCAGCCCTTGTTTTTGAGGGTTTTTTTTCAGTGACGATTGTGATTTCATAATTTTGTGTAGTCACCAAGTATTTTCTTCACCTCAGGTATGGCACACACACCTCAGGTATGGTACACACACCTCAGGTATTGCACACACACCTCAGGTATGGTTCACACACCACACGTGGAAACAACCGCCCCACAGGTCAAACACGTTTTATTACCAATTGTTGTCTCAAACCAAATTCTTTAGTTACATAAGCCAACTTTTCTTTTACCGTGTGAAAGACCTGGTTGAGCAGGATTCCCAAAATGTTGATGGATGATTCTGTTTTTTAAGTAATGGACATTTCTGACATTTTGTTACTGACATGGAAGTGAACAGACCCTTTAAAGAGTGGATGTTCCACACTAGATGTTTGTATTTGTGACCTGATGAGCACAACAACATTCACATCTTCAGTCCATAAAGATCTTTCAGGACCCCTCAGTTTGTTTGTCCATGCATCCATCCACAGTCAGTGTGTTGCTGTGTGCAGCACTCAGTGGGAGGAGCCCATCCCAGAATAACCCCCCTCCAGGACAGGGTTCTGTCTGTCTCCATGTCAACTGCTGGGAGTCTGGAGTGGTGGATGGGGTTCAGATAAAACAGTGGTCATCTGAAACTTGGTTATTTCAGCTGTTTGGTCTGCCTGGTCCTTCTTCTCCTCCTCCTTCTCCTCCTCCACCTCCTCCACCTCCTCTTCTCCAGAGCTCTCCTCACTAGAGTGATGCTTGCCATTGGAAATGCCATTATCTACCTTTCCTCTGTTTACAGAGATCTTCTGGCAGATGCTGACGTCATCGTCATTATCATCATCCTCGATTCTAACAACCTCCATATCTGCTGGGCAGTCTGGCTCCTCCTCCTCCTGCTCCTCCTGCTCCTGCTCCTCCTCCTCTCCAGGATCCTTGTTCATTATGAAAAGAGGCTGGGAGGAGTCCATCTCCTCCTCCTGGGAGTCCATACTGAATAATAATGTCAGATATAAATCAAATCAATAAAGGATTGTCAAGTTCCCAAGTTCTGTACACACACATACAGGCTGACCTGATACATATGATTCTGTACACATGGTATAAAAGTATATTACATACTAAGGAGAATACTATACTACAAGTACTATACATTCTAGTACTACTTAGTATCTAAGTAGTATGCTATACTACAAATAGGATACATACTAAGTAGTATACTATATTACAAGTACTACTTCTATATTGTTTAAATGAAAATTTAGCACAAGGTCCAGATACATCTTCCTACTGAGGTATATTGTGTTGCAGTTCACAGTTCTGTGTTGTATTAATCAGAGGTATCCATCATTTCTTCCTGACACTAGAGACACAGAGCTGTGCTTGGTGATACAATAGGTGTTGATAAGAGAAAAGCTCAGAAGCTTCCTAGCCTTGAGACAACTCTGTGTTAGTCAGAACATCCTGCAAAACTGGTTTGTCACTTTAAAGATGGGTTTCATGTTCGGTATCACTTTCTGTACAGGAAACTATTTTGATATATATAAACACCCTAGAATTATGAGCTGGGAGACGAATGTCAGAGTGTGTTTTGATTGGTTGGCGTCTTAAGCCGTCTCGTCGTTGTGTCTCACCTGATTGGACCGCCAGTCACTCTCATCTTCTGCCACATGTAATCCAAGAACATGGCCGCCTGTAGCAGCCGGCCAATTCTCTGCATGTGCCTCTCTACAGGGGAGGGAGGAGGTCACCATGGTGATACCAGACACACACACCCAGCAGACACACACACCCAGCAGACACACACACCCAGCAGACACACACACCCAGCAGACACACACCCAGCAGACACACACACCCAGCAGACACACACACCCAGCAGACACACACCCAGCAGACACACACACCCAGCAGACACACACCCAGCAGACACACACCCAGCACACACACACCCAGCAGACACACACCCAGCAGACACACACACCCAGCAGACACACACCCAGCAGACACACACCCAGCAGACACACACCCAGCAGACACACACCCCAGCAGACACACACCCAGCAGACACACACACCCAGCAGACACACACACCCAGCAGACACACACCCAGCAGACACACCCAGCAGACACACACCCAGCAGACACACACCCAGCAGACACACACCCAGCAGACACACACCCAGCAGACACACACCCCAGCAGACACACACCCAGCAGACACACACACCCAGCAGACACACACACCCAGCAGACACACACCCAGCAGACACACCCAGCAGACACACACCCAGCAGACACACACCCAGCAGACACACACCCAGCAGACACACACCCAGCAGACACACACCCAGCAGACACACACCCAGCAGACACACACCCAGCAGACACACACCCAGCAGACACACACACCCAGCAGACACACACCCAGCAGACACACACCCAGCAGACACACACCCAGCAGACACACACCCCAGCAGACACACACCCAGCAGACACACACACCCAGCAGACACACCCAGCAGACACACACCCAGCAGACACACACCCAGCAGACACACCCAGCAGACACACACCCAGCAGACACACACCCAGCAGACACACACCCAGCAGACACACACCCAGCAGACACACACCCAGCAGACACACACCCAGCAGACACACACCCAGCAGACACACACACACAGCAGACACACACCCCTGCAGACACACACCCCAGCAGACACACACCCAGCAGACACAGCCCCCTCCGGCCTCACCTGTGTAAGGTATGAGTGCCTCCAGGTGGGAGCGGGCCCCCTGGTACTGCAGCAGCTCTTCGGGGGGCAGGTGGGTGAGCAGCACCTGGATGACAGCCTGGGCATCCTGGCAGCTGCGGGCGTTGGTGTTCCACACCACACAGTACCGCAGGACGGACTCTGGAGCAGGGAGAAGGAGGGTCAGTACACGGAAGACCTAGCTCAAGTAATGGGGGTGAGAGGGTTTTGTCGACCATGTTTCAGTTGAAGTGTACAGAGCTGGAAAGGTTATGTTACCTTTCTGGTCTTTACGTAGCTTCAAGACTGTGTTCTCCAGCTGCAGGTGGCCATCTTCCCCCTGGCGGATGGCTAGGAAAGTCAAAACAGCACAGAGGTCAGGTGGAGCTATGAAACTTGATCCTCAGAAGCGAGTAATTACCATGTAATTTGTGTACAAGGTGTATCTGGAAAGAGTTGAGCTGTGCACTCTGCCTTGAGAGAATTCCTATTGTTCACAGCTTCAAAAGCGTCATATCCTCTGCGTCATGAAAGTAGGGTAGATGATTGATGATAGGGTGGATTTACATAGTAATTACCCATTTGTTAAAGCATCATTTTTCAGATGACATAAGGCAGGGTGACAAGTTCAAAATAAAAGCATGAACTAGCCTTGATGAATGTGACAGTGACACTGCGAAAGGGACAGAAGACACTTAGGATTGAAGGACAGGATGTGAGGTAGGACAGGATGTGAGGTAGGACAGGATGTGAGGTAGTACAGGATGTGAGGAAGGGCAGGATGTGAGGTAGGACAGGATGCGAGGTAGGACAGGATGCGAGGTAGGGCAGGATGTGAGGTAGGACAGGATGCGAGGTAGGACAGGATGTGAGGTAGGACAGGATGTGAGGTAGGACAGGATGTGAGGTAGAACCTTTGATGACTGTGAGCACGGTGTGGGGCTGGTCCAGTGATATGGCCAGGCCCAGGGCTTTGAGGTACTTCTTCTCGTGGAGCAGGTTGGATAACTCCTGTTTCCTGTTAACACACACCACCATTCAGACTACATCAAACAGCGGGACATAAACACTCAGATATTCATATATCTGATTACAGGTTAGAGACAGATTGAACAGTTTGAATCCACTTTGACAGAAGTTGTGCAAACCAGCCTTGAGGAAGGAGACACTGGGGAAACTCACAGGTGGGTGTGGGTCTGACAGGCCAAACAAATGACAACTGTCCACACACTCTAAAACAAGAGAGCAATACTCACTTTAGAATCTGATCTTCCTGCCTGGCCTGCTCCTCTGCTACCTCAATCTCTGTCACATCCTGGACAGGGAGAAGGAAGTATGACCAGTGCTTAATAGAACAGCTGAATGATTCATTGTTAGACTTTATTTATAGCACTTCATCTCCCAGCTCATGGTTGAGGGTGTTGGTTTGTGTTTGGTTAACCCCAGGGTTCACCTGACAGCCTCACCCCCAACATTCTACCCATCATTTGCCTCAAAACTCCAAACTAACAGAGAGAAGTTATGAAAAGGTGTTTTAGTGTCTACGTACGGTCCAGATGGTTATGTTGGAGTCAGCTGAAGCGGTCACCATCTTGTCGTCCTTGTGGTTTGCGTGGAGACCCCACACCTTGTCCTGGTGGGCGTCCAGGGTCTTCACACACTCATTGGTCTTGATGGTCCACAGCTTGACCAGCCCATCTGAGCCACTGGAGGACAGAGATGGGGAGTGAAGGTGTAGAAAACACAAGCATGGAGAAGTGACATCACTGCAATGCTGTGCAAGCGTGGGGTCAGAGTTCAGGTGGGGTCAGAGTTCAGGGGGGGTCAAAGTTCAGGTGGGGTCAGAGTTCAGGTGGGTACCTTGTAAGCAGCTGCGTCCCTCGGCACACGAAGACGGTCTTCAGAACGGACGCGTCATGACCCTCAAACGTCTACAGGACGAAAACATCACCATGAGTTACGTACCCGTTTCCAGAGTGTGTTACCTAAGAATGTGTTTTGTAACGTGGCTATACTTAAGATAACGTTTGCATTAGTTTAAAGCAGTGGTTCTCAACCCCGGTCCTCAGGGCTCCACAGTCCTGCATGGTTTCCCTGCTCCAACACATGATTGTGTCCTTATGAAGCTCAGCAGAAGCCTGATAATGACCCTTTATTTGAATCAGGTGTGTTGGAAGGGGGAAACGTCTAAAACATGCAGGAGAGTGGGCCCTGAGGACCAGGGTTGAGAACCACTACTTTAAAGCACATTTGCAAAAGCTTGAGCCATGTTGAGAGCTGCTGTCGGCCTGAGCAGGCAGCCAGCCCTTCGCCTGACCTTGAGGCAGCTGCAGTCCTGCAGGCTCCACAGTTTGACGGTGCCGTCTGCGGACGCTGTGGCCAGGATCTGGTCCATGGGGGAGAAGCTGACGGTCCAGATTCCCCGGCGGTGACCTCTGAACACCCCCAGCAGGGACATGTCCAGCAGGGACCACAGCTTGGCAGTGCGGTCCTGGGAGCCGGACGCCACCAGCTTGTCATTGGGTGACACGGCCACGCTGTTCACATCCTATTGGGTCAGAGGACACGGAGGTGTTGGCAGCAGGCTGGGATTGGCTGATCGGGAGCGAGGGGAGAACTGTCTGTTATTTTGGCAGCGAGGGCCTTTTTTCAAAACAGTCTGCAGATCATGTTTACGCTGAAGAGACTTTCTGAGCTGTTGGTCTGGTTTCCATTCTGATGGCTGACTTATGTTGAGTCATAACTTGACAAAGGCCCGGACAGAAGAATGTTAGTGGGAAATTCCTACGATAACGATAAGACTTTAGCACAATAATGAGTGTGAAGAGGTTTATTTGTCATGTGTGGAAAAGAACAAGGCCATCCAAACTACTTATGATAAGGCAACAACTTTTCTCCAGTTAATATCAGGCCAGGCACCTATTAGACTATGACAGGTTCTGCCACATTTCATTCCTGAGACTTCAACCAAATCAATAAATTAACCTGTCAAACCCCTTCCTTATGTAGACAAACAAATGAGAAATATGAAAGCACAAAGGCTCTATGAGCACAGGGAGATTGCAGCGAAGAAAACCTCCTTCTGCGGAATGACCCCCTCCTTCAGAAACTGGATATATAGTGTGTGTGTGCGTGTGTGTGTGTATGAATGAGTGAATGCGTGCGAGTATGAATGAGAAAGGGAGAAAATGGCTTGCCGGGCAACATGTCAGGTACCTTATCGTGTGCCTTCTCAGTGACCCTGGCAGTGAGCTCATGCAGGTCACCTCCACTGTCACCTATCCCCTCTGGGAGATCCCACACCTTGATCGTACAGTCCTGACTGCCAGACACCACAAAGGTCTCTTTCATCCTGGAGACACACACACACACACACAGACACAAAGGACATACAAACTGTTACGGAAGTATACAAGGGTCAAGAGGTCATTCTTGACAGACATGTCCTCTGTTAACCATTAACATGCTCTGTGGGTGAACCTCCCAGTTTAGAACCCAGAATCCCAGTCAAGTTCTGGGTGAGGTGACCTCACAGGTAGTGTCGACCAGGGAAGAAATACCAGCCAATGGCAGCTGTGATGGGGACCTGGGGGTGGGGCTGAGTGGACCCTAGGGGGGGCTGAGTGGACCCTAGGGGGGGCTGAGGGGACCCTAGGGGGGGCTGAGGGGACCCTAGGGGGGGCTGAGTGGACCCTAGGGGGGGCTGAGTGGACCCTAGGGGGGGTGTGTTTACCTGGAGCATGTGACGGTGCCCACAGCATTGGCATGGCCGTAGCCCTGCGCTACACAGCAGACCAGGCCGCTGGCACTGTCCATCCTCCACACACGCACACTCTTGTCCTGGGGAGGGACGGAGGGGTGAGGGGGGTGAGGGGTGAAAAGGGAAACAGCTTTTAAACTCTGAACAGTGTCTGTTTGTGTTCCACTGTTTGTTCCACTGAGCAAACATGAGATCATGTGTGTACGCTCACCTTGGCACAGCTGGCAAACAGGAGGCCCTTCTTGAACACGTCTAGAGACAGAACTGTGTCTGTGTGGGGGGGGGGGAGATGAAGGAAGTGAGGCAGAGGCAGTGAGCCGATACAAAGCAGTCTGAAGAAATACAGTCTCTATGAAGTAGTAAAGCTCCAAAATATGTACTGTTACTGACGTAAAAATCAATACATACACAAAATGCATCACTAATTTACTTAGAAATACAAGGTTTCTCCCTCCGTTTCTCCCTCTCCTCTCCACTGTCCAGGCACCTATACATCCTGACATAACACTGTATATTCAGCAAGACCAATACTTGCATAATTGTTATTGAATTGTATAGACTATAACTGTATAGTCTGTAACCTGCACTTTATCCTGTATGGACTGTATAGTCTGTAACCTGCACCTTATCCTGTATATCCTGCTGTATATCCTGCTGTATATTCTGCCCCCCCCCCCCCCCCCCCCCCCTCCCTGTGTGGATTCACCTCACCTACCATTTTTACTTATTGTTATTGCCCCCACCCCCCTATCGCTCCCTGTGTACACTTTCTAATCTTTTACCTGACACCCTTACCCTTGTGTGCTTTTGCGAGACTGTGTGCCGTTGATACGAAGGAGTTTACCTCGGGATGAATAAAGTATTTTGAATCTGAATCACTGTGGTGAGGTGGCGCCCCCTACTGGCTCACCTCTGTGTCCATACAGGATCTGACAGCTGCTCGTGGCCAGCTCAAACACCTTGATCTGAGAGCTGTTAGTGGCCACCACGATATGGCTGTCCCCTTTCCCCATGAACTTCACATCCAGGACCTCGTCGTTGTAGCCCACGAACTGAGGGTGAAAAGAGAGAGAGGGACAGAACCCAAAAAATCCCCCGGAAAAAGAATGCACGTGAGTGGGTGGTAACAGCATTATAATAAGACGTTGACTCTTCTCATTGGCTTAAAATTGCCCTTCCCTTTCTCCCCATTGGCCCACCTGTTGCTGAGGGGTGAGAGCAGGAAGCTGGTACAGCAGGATGTTGTGCTCGGCGGTGACTGTGGCCAGGCTGGAGGACTTGGGCAGAGGGAGGCAGTAGGTGAGACTGCGGGGGTCCCCATCATCCTCCTCCCCATCCTCAGAATGAGCCACAGGGAGGGTCTGGGCAAACACACACCGGCCAGAGCTGGCCTCCCAAACTCTGAGCACCCCTGGAGAGGCAGGCGAGAGAGGAGAGGACAGTGACTTGACTGACTGAGGGCACATTAACATTTACATTTAGTCACTCTTATCCAGAGCGACTTACAGGACAGTCTCCCCCCTGAGGTAAGTAGGATATATACATACATCCCTATACATACATCCCTATACATACATCCCTATACATTCAGCACAAAGAAACATGTGTTTAGTAAACTAAACTAACTGTGTTTAGTAGTTTGTGTTGTGACTTAGTGAATGGGGCTGACCTTTGCTCCCTGCTGTGATGAAGTGCAACTCTTTAGTCTTCACTCCGATTTGGGAATAATCTTCTTCCTGAGAGAGCAACACAACGCTCTCCACTGCCTGAAGGGGGACACACACACAGACACACACACACACACACACACGACACGTCAACACGCTAAAAAGCAAAGAAGAAGAGATTCTGCCTCCTAACCAGAGGCTTCCCAGATGCCTCACCTCATAGACAGGTACTGTTCTCTTGGCTGTCCTGGTTTTCAAATCCCACACTGTGCAGATCTTGTCCCTGCCAGAGCTGCAACCCAAAAAACATTATTGACATCCCGGCAGAGTGCATCATGGCCCCCCCATCCACAGCACCTGGCTGTCCTTCCCCTAAAGGAGCTGCCGCTCTCTCTCCTGGCTCCACCGTACCTGACCATGGTGTCTCCCTCTGGGGTGAAGGCCAGGGAGGTGACAGCACTGAAGTGGATGTCCAGGACAGACACACACTGGCTGGAGCGCAGGTCCCACACACGGATGTTGCTGTCCATGGAGGAGGAGAAGAGCTGCAGCAGGCTCATGTCTGGGTGGAACTGGACCAGACTACAGGAGAACACAACAATACATTTGTTCGCTGCTGGGGTAGTATGAATGAACATCTTCATGAATGAATGAACATCTTCATGAATGAATATGTTTACTGTCATGAACCATGACATTAGGGTTTCTGAAAGCGGTGTCTTACTGGACGACTCCAGCAGAGCCCTTCAGGTTGTGCGTACAGTACTGCTTCAACACGTCCCACAGCTTGATGGTACCATCACAACCGCCTAGCAACCAACAGAACACCAAATCAACACGGTTAGGATTCACTTCAAGGTGTTACTAGTGTTGATCTGAACCAAACCCATGCCTGGAGTGCAGCAACATCAGAGCATGCGCATACGTTTAGAATGTCTCTGGAACTTGAGACGCTTCTGCAGTGCGTGTTGCCTTGTCTGCTCACCTGTAGCCAATAGGGTTGAGGTGGGGTCAAAGGTCATGCTAGCAATAGGCACATTGTGGATGGCCCTCCAGGAGCGCGTGCACTGGGCCTGTCTCCAGTCCCATTGTTTCAGCAGCAGAGCCTTACTGGCAGTCACCAGGACCTAGAGAGAGAGAGAGAGAGAGAGAGACAGAGAGAGGTAGAAAGAGAGACAGAGACAAAGACAGAGAGAGAAAGACAGAGACAGAGAGAGACAGAGAGAGAGAGAGAGAGAGAGAGACAGAGAGATTATTATTAATATTATTATTATCATAAGAAAGCAAACATTCATGGTCTTTATAACCTCTTTTTGGTTGGAAGTGTTATTTACCTTATCATCAAAGCTGAGTGCAAATGATGTGATGTCCTCCTGGTCATCCTGTTGTTACAAAGAAGAAGAATCGAAATAAGAAAAACACACAGAGACCTGAGATTGTTGTCATGACTTCGTAAACTTGGAAGATGAGAGAATGTCTCACCTGTTCGATACTGTGGACAATCTTTCCTGTGACAATTTCCAGAACGTTGACGCGTGTTCCACAGGTGCAAAATATATATTTCTCATCATTGCTGATCTGAAAAAAAACAAGATGACATGAAGTGAGTCCAGAAGTGCTTTAACATCTTCCGTTAACTCAAACCTGACAGTTTGACCACACGTCAAGTGAGGATCGGCAACATCAGTCGGTCAAAAACTTACTTGTACTTTTCCTCCTTTGTAAAATGGTTCGATCTTGCTGGAAACAGCATAGCTAGACAGAAATTAATAAAGTGAAATGAAGTTAATAACGCCAGTAAACAGTAAAGATGTGATGGTTACATGGTGAGTTAGCTGGCTGGCGAGGTCGCTTTATACACGTGAAGTGTCTTCACTTACTTGGTCTTGAACTGGAGATTGCTATTAGCCATTTTGTTTGTGGACGTGCCTAAAATCACAATATTTACGACTCCACTTGCAGTTGTATCGGTATATCAACTTTTTTTTAATAAATTTTCTCATGAACACTTTCCACATGTGTTGTATGGGGGGGAAATGGTGTTCGTCGCTCAGATTAGACGTCACCAGCAGTGAAAAGCGCACAGCGCTGTGATTGGCTGGACAGTTATCCCATGTGTTCGTCATGATTCGCATTTATTCAGCAATCTAAATCCCTTCATATAATTTATATGTTTACGTTTAATCCTGCTATAATGGCACGTTTACTTAAAATATCTGAGGGAAATCATCGTATTTTTTCCTCACATGACGATGTAGTGTAACAACTATTATGTTTACAGCAGCCAATGACGGTGCGATTGAAGATAAAAGACGATGCTAGAGACAAAACTATTCAACCGGACAAAAAGTTGTTCTTCACAGATGGGATCTAACGACTGATGCTAGAACAGAGAGGAAACGACATGGTTTGTTACAAATGCCATATGTTGAATGCTTTATATAATTTCTGGGTTTGTTCGTATGTCAGTGCGCATGGTCAGTCCTTTATGTTAGTTAAGAATGTTCATGTGTGTTTTCCAGTGATAATAGAGAGGGTGTGTTCTGTGGGGCTCCTGAGTATGTGCGATAGGGACACCGGGAATGTAAACAGGTCACAGAAGAGATTATTATGGTGAGTATCGAACATACTTTTTTTTATCAGAACTGATAATTGACTTAATATGACGTTAGTGTATTTGTTTTGCTACAACTAACGTCTGACAAATTAGTGTATATATATTTTTGGTCACAGACATAGACCAATCTTTCTGTCTAAAATGTGTTGTTTCAAGTTTTGCTGTAATCACGATACAACGATGTGTTCTATTAGTCGGTCTTCTTTACACTTTTACTACAGTGGAGTAGAGTTTTTCTACCATATTCCTTATGTTTGTTTTTGTTTGTTAAATTTTAGGCTTACTAGAAACAACATTATTTTAGCTACATATAGTCTATATATGACTTGGTAAATTTAGAAGAGAACCCTCAAGAGCCCATATTACTGCTGCTTTATTTAGTCACATGGTCTGGATCATATGACGTTCCAGAACAAAACTATTGTTACCGACACAGGTGACCTGTTGACATTATTGTTGGCCGCGGCATACCTTGTCAACTGGAACATGAATATATGAAGACAGTATGTAGACTGATGCGTGTATCGTTATCGTGTGTTTACGTTAGGCAGACCCAGATGCGTCTTGGCAGAGTGGCGGATATGACGTGGAGCTGTTCGTGGAGACCCCTGATTATGACCTGATCTGCACCATATGCCAGGGTGTGCTCAGGTGCCCCGTAAGAGCTGCATGCCATCACATCTTCTGCAAGAGATGTATTTTACAATGGCTCAAGAGGTATTAGTTGTTGCCTTACCCCCCTCCCCAAAAACAAAAACAAACAAACAAACATGTTTTTCTTTTCCTAAAGTTCAGGGGGATCAATTGAAAAACAAACACGTGTCTTCCCTTGATAATATGTATGGATAATGATAAGGATGTGTTGTTTTTTCCCCACTTATAGACAGGAGACCTGCCCCTGTTGCAGGAAGCCTGTTAATCATAACTTAATATTTGTGATGTTTAAACTGAGCAAATCGATTGGTCGTCTAAAGGTTAAGGTAAGCATGTTGTTCATGTATCTAATGATAACGTGTAACGTGCTACACTGTGTTATTTTCAATACTTTACTCTGTGTATAATTGTTTGTCTCTACGATAAACCTGTAATACAAATATGTAGGCCGGCTCTCAATCTCACACACACAAACAGAAAAATTCAACTCTTCTGAATGTTTCATTAGTAAAACGTAATGTAAATTTTTAATGATAGTGTTGAAAAGATTCACTGTTCCTCTCTTCTTTTCTCGTCTCAGTGTAAAAACGAGATCCGGGGTTGTCCGTCCACTTTCACCCTCTCAGAGCAGTACTGCCACAGCATGGGCTGCCTGTTCGAGCTGGTCCCCTGCCCTTACCAGGGCTGCCGGGCACAGCTCCTCCGTCGGGACCTGGAGACCCACGCCCGCCACTGCGAGCACTGGCGTCAACCCTGCCACATGGGCTGTGGCACGGTGCTGTCCCACCGCACACAGGCCCAGCACAACTGCTACAAACAGCTGAGGCAGGAGTACGAGGCCAGGCAGAAGAACCACAGGGCCATCGCCTTGGCCCTCCAGAGGAAGATGAGGAGAATGCAGAGCACCATGACCCACATGAAGAGGCAGATCGGCCTGATCTGTGAGAGCCTGGAGGTCATGGATGACCTGGAGGAGGTGGGGGAGGAGGTGGGGGAGGAGGTGGGGGAGGAGGTGGGGGAGGAGGTGGGGGAAAGCAGTGGCAGCAGTGAGACTCTAAGTAGCAGCAACAGCAGCTCCTGAAAAGGAAAGTTGCAGCTCTGGCTACAGGAACCAGTTGACCTGATTTATTTCTTGATGCTTATTTGTCCATAGTTGCTTTGAGTTTGTGTTGAATTTCGCTGAATTTGTCTTATGAAGGATCAATTAAACTATTGAAATGATTGTGTTTTTTTTGTAAATAAAGTCCATAAATTATCTGAATATTTTGTGTCACTGAGTAGCATTTGAAATCATCCAGTATCTGTAAACCATAGCAATTAATACGGCATTAAAATGTAGTTGAATTGAAAGTAGTGCACTATGATATAGCATTTGTTAGGGAAAAACTGCATAAAGATTAATCAATTAAATCAATGAATATATATTTGAACATAAATATGTATATATTTAATGATTTGTATATATATATAGGCTATCTATCGTTGAAAATAACATTTGCTTTCAACGCTAGACTGAAAACAGACTGAAACAGGCCGTTTAGAAAAAGGGCAACGAGAAACATCGCGAGGTTTGCTTTGTAATAAAACCGAGCGGAACCACGTCAGGCCCTTCTTCCTGTTATACAGATCACGTAAGTAACATGGATTCATCCTCTGTCTAGACAATCATAAAATATCTAAAGCATCCTACAGTGTTTTGAAATCATCTTATTTGTGGTGACATTAGGAATCACCACAAAACTTCGTTTTGATTGAATTTATTACCAAATGACTCTTAATTAGATAAAATTGAGACATTGTTCCATGTTAAGCCGGAACAAGATGCTGGACGGAAACATGGCGGCAGAGCTCGTTGTCTATAACGATGTAACAACCCAACATGCGTAGTTAAGTATTTACACTTATCTTTTAACAGCAAATGGCGGACGACGCCGGTGCTAGAGGAGGTTTCCGTGGAGGTTTCGGCAGTGGAGGCCGTGGTCGCGGCCGTGGACGCGGCAGAGGCCGTGGCAGGGGCCGTGGGGCCAGGGGTGGCAAATCCGAGGACAAGGAGGTACGTTAAACCCAGGGAAAGCTTAGCTAACAGGCTCGCCATGAAATGGTATAATAATCATAACTAAAACGTCCAAGACGTTTGGTGCTATACTTCAACCAGGTAGTTAAAAAGCTAAATGTTTCATTTTCAGTGGGTGCCAGTGACCAAGCTTGGCCGCCTGGTTAAGGACATGAAGATCAAATCTCTGGAGGAGATCTACTTGTACTCTCTGCCCATCAAGGTAACTTGGATGAATGATTTGAACAACAAATCGACTTCAGATGGGTTTGTGGCGCTCACTGGTGTTGATTGTTGCCCATCAGGAGTCTGAGATCATCGACTTCTTCCTGGGGTCCTCTCTGAAGGATGAGGTGCTCAAGATTATGCCTGTTCAGAAGCAGACTAGGGCTGGGCAGCGCACCAGATTCAAGGTAAACATTATCTTTTTTTTTAAGAGCTTTGTTGTTACCCACTGTAACATCGTTCCAAATAAAAACTATGGATTCCTTGCCATCCACACAGGCTTTCGTTGCCATCGGCGACTACAACGGCCACGTTGGTCTGGGAGTGAAGTGCTCCAAGGAGGTGGCAACAGCCATCCGTGGAGCCATCATCCTGGCCAAGCTGTCCATCGTCCCCGTGAGGAGAGGTTACTGGGGGAACAAGATCGGAAAGCCCCACACCGTGCCCTGCAAGGTGACCGGCCGCTGTGGCTCCGTCCTGGTGAGGCTCATCCCAGCTCCCCGCGGTACCGGCATCGTGTCTGCCCCCGTGCCCAAGAAGCTGCTCATGATGGCCGGGATCGACGATTGCTACACCTCGGCCAGGGGCTGCACAGCCACCCTGGGCAACTTTGGTAAAGATCCTCCTGACTTGCTTGGGCATTTGAAATCTTGGATGTTTGAAGTGCGGTTTATCCCTGGTCTCTCCTAGCTCTGCTCAGCTTCACCTGTATAGTGGTGTAGTTGTCGTTATCTGGAGAGACACTAACCAGTACAAGAATGCACGGCAGAAAGACTCACCTGTAGTCTCTTCTGTTCCCCTGTAAACGTACTTGACATTCAACCCTAGTGCCTGTAGGGATCGGATTCAGAATGAACGTGCTGGTTGCCAGCATGTCATCGCTGCCTTTTTAATACTAACCCGTCTGTGCTTTACAGCCAAGGCCACCTTTGATGCCATCTCCAAGACCTACAGCTACCTGACCCCTGACCTCTGGAAGGAGACAGTCTTCGCAAAGTCTCCCTACCAGGTCAGTTCTAACACTTATTACATTACAATCATTCCCTCATTGATTGCAGTAACCGGTCTTGAGGGGAAAATGTCATAACTAATGCGGTATAAATGCTCACATGCCTCGTTTTGTGTTCCAGGAGTTCACTGACCACCTGGCCAAGACTCACACCAGGGTGTCGGTGCAGAGGACCCAGGCCCCAGTCCCTGCAGCCTCCTAAGTCTTTTGTACATTGGATCAAATAAAAGGTGGTGAAATACCAGTCATTCTTGGTTTGATTTATTTCTACATGAACTCATCTGATGTACACTGGGGATGTTTTGAGAGTCCTGTTATAAAGTCATCATGACTAGTGGTGCTGGTGTCAGCTGGCTGCTCTCACTACCGTTTCCTCACTGGGACAATATTTATTTATTTCAGGTGACAGTGCATATTAATCCACATTTGCATGTAAATATGCCAGAATTGGCCACAAGGCAATTTTTCATCTTTAGTCACTGGACAGATGTAAAATGTCACCCTAAACATAGTAAAAGTACAGTATAAAAGATTATTTTAAAGCCAGGGTTATCAAGTATAGTCAGGGAGGGCCACTGTTTTAGATGTTTCCCTGCTCCACACATAATCAGGCTTCCACAGAGCCTGATAATGATCCATTCATTAGAATCAGATGTGCTGCGGGAGCAGGGAAACATCCCAAACTGTCAGGATGGGGCCCTTGAGGACCAGGGTTGGTGACCCCTGTCTTAGAGGACCAATATTACAGCGTGGTTTGAGTGGATGTGTGGAGAAGTGATTCAATCATTGGGTTAGAAGTTGACACAAACTCGGCAAAATAAGTCATTTTAAGTAACAGCAAGATTAATAGAGGATTCAATCCTATTAACATTTATTTTATATTTACATTGAAAGAGTTTCCCCAGGATCAATAAAGTATTCTGAATAGAAAACATGAGTACGGGTTCTACTCCTTCTGTGCCTCGGCCATCATCTTTTCCTTCTGCTTCATCAAACACCTTCTTCCATTGCTGAAAGCTCCCAGATTTCCATCTGTAATGAACAAAGGGGAAGGATTATATCATCACAGCTACAGAAGATGCTTAATATCCATCATTGCTAACATTCTAACCAGCCCACATCTTAACCATGCTGCACATGAATCAGAAAGATTTCATTCAGAGTTCAATCAAGCACATACAATCTAAGTGTGTGTGTGTTAAACATAATGATGGGTCATTCTGCCCCCCACAGAAGGGTAAACCATGACAACTGTCGTCAGGTTTCACTACTAAAATGTTGCTCATCAGCTGGTAATGTGCATGTCAGTGTGACTACGTACAGCGTGACTGGTAGGCCTTGGAAACCTCCTCGAACTGCTGGAGCTCCTTAACACAGTTCTGGTTGTAATTGCTGCCCTCTCTTTGCAGACAAGCCCTCAGACGCTTCTGAATAATCATCACAATCTCGTTGTCCACCCTACTGTGGGAGACAACAAACAAACAACAAAGCAGTTCAAGATCTCAACATCACACAATGTGTTATTTGAAGTTAATTTGCTGTACAGCGGAATTAGCTTAATATTTGTATTTTACAGGGGTTTTTGCACAACGGAATGGTTGGGTCAGTTAAATATATTTTACACATCCATATCATAAACTTCTGCTCTGCACTAACCACAGTAGTTTAAATAAATACAAAAAAAAGTATCTTCGGCCTAAATATTCCAGGTAAACGATTAAAAGATGAGCAAAGCATGCACACCCCTTCTGGAGGAATAAAACAACAACACTTAAACACTTACTGGTCTCTTTTCCATTGCATTTCAGCCTCATAGTAGCAGAGGTAGTCTCCCTCATAGCAGTCTACCAGTTCTGGCACACGGCGGAACCTCTCGTGGTAGTAGTAGTATCTGTTCTTGGACTGAATCGCTTCAGTAAAACCTAAACAGTCAACAAAGAAGTTAATATTGAAACATAAACAGTCAACAAAGAAGTTCATATTAAAACCTAAACAGTCGACAAAGAAGTTCATATTAAAACCTAAACAGTCGAAAAAGAAGTTCATATTAAAACCTAAACAGTCGACAAAGAAGTTCATATTAAAACCTAAACAGTCGACAAAGAAGTTCATATTAAAACTGATCTGATATTGGTCTGAATATGCTGAAATTAAGTGACAAGAGGACCCATAGGTGTCTTGAGTTATCTGAATTGTATCTGAAATACATTCGGTGGGTCGAAGTCATGTGCAGTTTGCTGATAATAATATGAATGGAACATGAACATACTACTACAATAACAAATTGTTCTCTTATAAATAACTGCACAAGCTGATATAGAGCCAGAAATATATAATATAGCTAGGTGAACTAGCATAGACAGAATATTACAATATATTTGTGGAGTACACTTTCTAATACTTCACCATACGGCCCATTGATTATTCGTGTTACTTGTTTTCTATGTTTTTTTTTTTTTTTTCCCTTTCAGAATTAATAAAACAGATTAAAGGAAGTCTGATCCAGTAACAACATGACTGTAAAGATGTATCCTGGCCTAGCTCACCTTTGAATGTGGTCACTGGTACATCTACGGCATAGTAGTACATCCTGGTCAAAATCTGAGCCGGATTGGGAATAGATGTCTTCTTTTCCACAGCTGGAGTTTTGCGGGGAGGTTCGGGATAAGCATCTTTATCGAAATCTTGAGGCATTGCGCTTTATTTCAGGATTATAATCTGCTTTATTTCAGTAGAATCTGAAGTCTCCTCTTTTCGACCTCTTTTGCTCACCTGCGCATGCGCGTAGGAAACAACATGGAGAATAGAGGTCATGAACATTCATCCGAGTATTCAGAAAAAATACACATGTACACAGTCATATATAATATTTTTCTGATGGTTTATTCAATACATAATTTTTACTTTATGCACGTAATTCTATCCCCAATTACGCTTTTATAAATGTAAATCTTTTTTAGAAAGCAGAGTTCGAAGGTGAAAGGTAAATGTGGGAGAAGACTGCAATTCTTACTGTGTCCAGTAGATGTACGTAGTGCAATTAGAAACAATTTCACCCTAAAATCTGTCGAATAATTCGGCCAATCAGTGCATGCTCTGCATCTTCATCAATTAAGGCAACATTATTACATCTAAATGTCAATCGAGGGATTTGTACATTTAAAGGGTATGAGGATGTATCAGAGCAAGGACTGCTCAGCTGCATAACATTCAGCTGTGATCTTTCTTCATGATGTGGTTATACAGTTTAAATGTGCATTCAGCTGTGGTGTTGCATGCCGGGTCCCTCTTCATTCCTCTCTCTTCAGCACAGATGGCTGCAGAGGACCCTTAACACCTGACCAACATAGAATTATGGTGCCACCTACCCTCTCCCCTCCCTCCCTCCCTCCCTCCCCTCCCCTCTCCTCCCTCTCCCCCCTCCCCTCCTCTACCCCCTGAGCAGTCTTGGCAGATCGAGGCTTGTTTGAAAGCGAACACGACTCCTTAACTGGGCCAGTCACCAAATTAGAGCCCCCCCCCCCCCCCCCCCACACTCCCCCCCCCCCCCCAACTCCCCCCACCCCCCCTAAACTGAGTATCATCTTAAGCATGACCCTGACACTCGCACTTGTTCCTGTCTCTTTCTGTCCCTCGCCTGGACGGAACACACAGACATGGTCAGTCCTCCGCTGCATGTGTCTTTCTTCGTCCCCCTCAGGGACACGGCTGTCTCAGGCTTATGGAGAGGGTTCTGCTTGTGTTTGGGACTATGGGTCCTTATTTTCCAGTTGATTTGGTGCGTTTGGTGATGGTGTGAGGAGCGTTGGGAGACACAGTTGGCTTGTCGTGGCTGTGGTGAAGGAGACCACGTGCAGTCTGTGCAATGGCGTCAGATATCTTTTTTCAATGGCCGTCAGTCTGTGTGCGTGCATGTTTTTATTTAAATCCTCAACCTTCTATTTTAGGTTTTACGTTTGCTCTGGGATCTGTATGTGTTTCCTTAAATCATTGTTAGAAAAATTTTTATGTTCTGGGTTTGGCAAAGGTTGTAGGTACCTTTATGACTGAAGAAAGAGAGGAATATTTGTACTTTTTATAGGGAAAAAAAGCAATAAAGCTTGACATAATTATATTAATTTCCCATTCAAATTGGTAATTTATGGAGTTTAGTACATTCAGTTTACAACTTTGTCTTTCAAGTGATCGTACTCCCTGTCTCTCATGTCTGTCAGATAGTGTGTGTGTGTGTGTGTGTACGAGTAGTAACACGAACACACACAAACTGAAGACACACAACAAACTTTGCCACTTGCCCAGAAAAGTCGTTGGGGCAAAGAAGGGGGGTCACACAGACGCAGCCATTCATTCTTAGACTCCAGCTCCTCTCCTCTGTCTCCTGCCTCTTCCTGACATCTGTTCTTGGACCCTTGCCAGGCTAACATGTGTTTAGGGTACTTAGAGAACATAAACGTGTGAATGGAGGTTTTGTGAAGTGAGTATCTCTGATTCTCACTGGAAAAGGACTTGGGTCCAGATTCTTCTTTGCTGTTGATATTGATAAGTTGGTCACAGTTTAACTGACCTGCTCTATTGAACACAGATTTTCAGGCACATTATTTACGTTTATGATGGTGAAAATACAGAATCTATGAGAACATGTGTTCCCCAATGTCGTAGCTTTAACATAGAAGATCTTTAACAGGTCTTTTGTGAAAAGAAAAACATAACAACTTGTCCAACATCTCCTTCCTACACCAGTCTCATCGTAAATTCCACGCTCCCCGCCATGGCCACATGGGCTTCCTGCCCCACAAACGCAGCAAGAAGCACAGAGGGAAGCCCCGCACCTGGCCCAAGGATGACCCCAGCCTGCCTGTCCACCTCACCGCCTTCCTGGGGTACAAGGCTGGCATGACCCACATCCTCAGGGAGATGCATCGCACTGGGCTGAGTATGTCCATCCTGAGCCACTGTAGGGTCACTGGGGAGGTTAGAAGTAGAAGGGATTTCATTCCTGCATTCGTAGTTTTTTAAAGAATTTCCAGGGTTCTATCCTGTCTGAATGCACTGCACTGAATGCAGTTGGCGGGGGTTAGTGAGGGTATTTAAGGGACATGTGACTTTCGATACATATCTGGGTTTCTATAGTCATCTATGAAATGGGCCTACACTCCAGGTATGGTCTTAGGATTGTGTCTCCGTCCATTGTTGCTCTGTCTTCTGGGGGTTTAGTCCCCCCTGAGCCTGTCTCTGCTTTCCCCTCACAGAACAGTCCAAGAGAGAGGTGGTGGAGGCTGTCACCATCATTGAGACGCCGCCCATCGTTGTAGTGGGCATTGTGGGTTACATCCCAACCATCCAGGGCCTGCGCTCCTTCAAAACCATCTTCGCTGAGCACATGAGTGACGAGTGCAAGCGCAGATTCTATAAAAACTGGTGTGTGTGGTGTACTGTACTCTGTAGTGTATTTGTGTGTGTTAGTAATGCATATTACTGTTTGTTTGCAAACTTTTTACCTTGCTTAACTCTTCCAGGTACAAGAGCAAGAAGAAGGCTTTCACCAAGTACTGCAAGAAGTGGCAAGATGAGACTGGCAAGAAACAGCTGGAGAAGGACTTCACTGCCATGAAGAAATACTGCTCAGTCATCAGGGTTCTTGTGCACTCTCAGGTAAGCTCACATAAACACGACTTAGTCAGTCTAGAACGTTCTAGATCTTTCCCCCCTTAAAACGTATTCACTTGAGTCCCGTGAGGACCGTGTTTCACAGTAGCATCACACTGCAGACCGAAATTGAAATCCTCAAATATAAATACAGTATTCCTCTGCAAAAGTCGCTCCACGACTTGTCCTTACACCCATTTAAACAGCGCAGCTAATCCGTCTCCCTCATCGCTTCTATTAACATCAGCGATGCATGGTGATGGACGTGCGTTGAATGATTGACACCCCCACCATAGCCCTAGGGGTTCACACACCTGACCACCACCACCCAGACCTCCAGTCCAGCTCCTTGGAATGAGCCAGGGTGGTGAGGAGGTGACGATCCGAAAGAAACCCCCCCCCCTCCTCCTGCCGTCCATTCTGAATCTTCTAGCTCCCCCCGGTCTCCCTTCCCCCGCTCCACTGCAAACAAACGTGTGTAGGTGTGTGTGTGTGCGTGTGTCCACTCCACGTTCCACTCCTGTGTGTCCGTGAGGAGACATCATGTATGGAGTTTCAAATGGCAGTTTAAAAATAATCTTTTAGGGCAGACACTGGCAGCATGTGGAAAATATGGCACAGGAGATTGGACATGTTGGCCATAAACACCAGTGTGTGTGTGTATGTGTGTGTATTTGTGCAAGTACTCTTGTGGGTATTTACGTGCGTTGGAGGGTGAGTATTAGGTATATAAAGGTATATTACAGCATGTTTAAGAGGATCCATAAGAACCAGTGTTCTGTTCTCCCGCATGTGGAAATACTGCAGTAACTGAGCCCTAAATCCCCCCCCCCCCAACACACACACACATACACACTCACTCACTCAAACACGCACACATGCACACACACACATACACACTCACTCACTCAAACGTGCACACATTCACACACACACACATACACCCTCAAACACGCGCACACAAACACGCGCACACATACACACACACACATACACACTCACTCACTCAAACACACAAATACACACACACACACACATACACACACACACACACACACTCCAGATGCGCCTGCTGCCCATCAAGCAGAAGAAGGCTCACATCATGGAGGTGCAGCTGAACGGAGGCACCATCTCAGACAAGGTGGACTGGGCGAAGGAGCGTCTCGAGCAGGCCGTGCCCGTGGCCTCCGTCTTCTACCAGGACGAGATGATCGATGTCATCGGGGTCACCAAAGGTCACGGCATGAAAGGTAGGAGGAGCCCACAGCTACCCTGCAGCAGCCATGGACTGTCTCTGAAGGTTATCTCTGAATGGCATGACATTAATTTAGTTGAAGTGTGTGCTGTGTACAAACATCACACACACATACACACACTACTACACCGATACCCTTGACCTAACCTTGGCCCGGGTCCTCTCCTGCGTTCTCTGGCAGGTGTGACCAGCCGCTGGGGCGTCAAGAAGCTGCCCAGGAAGACCCATAAGGGCCTGCGTAAGGTGGCGTGTATCGGAGCCTGGCATCCTGCCCGTGTATCCTACACCATCGCCCGCGCTGGCCAGAAGGGCTACAACCATCGCACTGAGCTCAACAAGAAGGCCAGTCTTCCAACCTAGCATCATAGACAGATGGACGATCTTCTTTACTTAATCTAACATATTTTCTTAAGCTTTCCTTAAAACTCTCTATTGAGGGGTTTTCACAAAGTACCAGTGTCTGATTGTGGGTGGAGTGGATCTAAAGGCTGCCTTGCATCTACAGATCTATCGCATTGGTAAAGGGATTCATGTCCAGGATGGGAAAGTGATCCAGAACAATGCCTCCACCAGCTTTGACGCCAGCCAGAAGAGCATCACCCCCATGGTACAAATGACCTGGACAAGACCTCCATCCTGACTCAAATGGGACTGGAGCTAATTGGGTTTACATTTACATTCAGTCATTTAGCAGATGCTTTTATCCAGAGTAACTTACAGCAAGTACAGGGACTTGCAACAACAACAACAGGTTTTAAATGTGACAGGATTTATTACTTGAGATCGTTCTTTATTGAAGCTAATATTTGGGGTTTTCTCTTCTTTCGTCTATCTAACGCCTCTCCTCCTCCCTACTGCCCTCTATAGGGAGGCTTCCCTCATTATGGAGAAGTGAAAAACGACTTCTTGATGATGAAGGGCTGTGTGGTGGGAACCAAGAAACGTGTCCTCACTTTGAGAAAGGTAGAGAACCACCATGTTCGGGTCAAGAGATCTGGCCATTTGTAAAGAAAAAAAAAGGGAAATAAATGTGCGACAATGGTTCAAATACCATACTTCTGTAATCACCTCAGAGGACAAATACCAACCTTCTTGTTATCCATGCTGTTGTTTAATCAGGATAATGTGTGTGTGTGTTTCATAGTCAATGCTGGTACACACATCTCGCAAGTCTAAGGAGACCATTGAACTCAAGTTCATCGACACAACCTCCAAGTTTGGTCACGGTTGCTTCCAGACCGCCCAGGAAAAGAGGGCCTTCATGGTGAGTGTGGCGTGTGTGTTTCAGGGTGTGTTCATGGTCCATGGTAAGACACCACAGGTGAGAAGTGTGTGTATGTATGAGAGTCTTTGTGTGTGTGTGTGTGTGTGCATATGTACTGTCGTGTGCTGTCCTGTGGGGTCTGATATTCAATGCTCTATAAGTTGACAGAACATCCCTGTGCCAAATGTGTGTAGCTTTAACCCCTAACCCCTGACCTCTTTGTGACCTTCAGGGTCCTTTGAAGAAGGACGTGAAGAAAATACCAGAGCCAGTGTCAGAGGAGTCCTAAATAAACTGATTTTCTACCACTGAAAACACGTACGGAAACATTAAAACAGTCTTACCACAAGTTATGTGTATCTCACTTTGCTTTCAGAGTGAAATAAGAAAATAGTCTCATATCTTTTATATGAATGTATTAACATTTGACAAGAATACATTTGTTTTTCAAGGTCTAGGTAATTTGCTCTTTCTCTCTACACAGCACGCTGAATAAAAACACTTTAAACTGATACATTCTTTATTGCCTTTAAGAATTAAAGAGCAATTCAACTGTGCAAAGGAATCCATGCAGATCGAAAGACAGTACTGACAAGGTGAGGGATGATTGGACAAGGGAGGGGAGGTGGTTCAAGGGGGGTCAGAAGGGGATAAGAAAAAGGAAGAAAAGGAAGTTAAAGATAATAAATGCAAAAGAGCAGAAGTCCTCCTAGTGGGACACCATTTCATCTTGCATTCAAACACCTTTGAAAATGTGTTTTCGCTCTTATCATCAGCATAAATGTGCAGTTCGAAGTAGTGCACCTCTTGTACCAGACAGAGTCCTGCTACTTACATCCACTCCCAGAGAGGAAGACCGTTAAAAACTACAATACCCAGTCATAAGAGAACCAAACCAGCTCCCCAGTTCATTGAACTAGTGTCACTTCCCTCCAAAGCAATAGGGGGCGCTATAACACAGAACACGGCAAGCGACATCCATCATGCCGCTCGTTCTCAGAGTTGAGCCATGCGCCTCTGCTTCTGTGTGTCTGCATGCTTTGCTACACAGTACGTACACGCTTCCTCAACGCTGTGACAAAGTCCCCAACCGATCGTCCCGGCAACGTTGATCCACTTATGCTGAAGAATCCACTAGCAGCGAAGTCCTTCTGGGTCCATGTTAGGGGGGAGGATACTGGAGTTCCATTCCTTGGCCTCTGTGTGGCGCTATTCAGAAACAAACTCCTGGGAGTCGTCTGAGGAATGGTGGGAAGAGTGGGCAGGAGAGTGTTGGGATGGCGGGGGGTTGTCCAGGCCGGAGGTCATCAGGGGCAGGTAGAGGTCGTCCATGTTGGGCATGACAAACACTTTCTGGAGGGAAGCAGGGAGATAACAGTGATGGTTGAGAGAGGGCAGGACAGAATGAGGCTGGAGGTTTGAAGACGTGACATTTGGCTAGGCTAGCTTGAGGATAATGAATTGTGTTGCTGAGTTGTGTTGCTGGGCTGACCTGGAATTCACATGTGAGCTTTCTCTCAATCCATTCAGTGACGTGAGTGAAGGTGACCTCCCTCTCTCCCAGCATGGGGCGCACACGCAGGTCTAACCTGGGGGGGACGCGGAAACTGTACCTGGAAGAGACAAGCACACACACACACACACAGGACATACACAGCACACATTTCAGTTTGAGCGCGATATTTGTACATCGCTTTGGATGTAAATTTCTGGTTAAATGAATAAAAAAAATATATAACAATTAACTAACGCGCCAAGTACCATATTCTGTCTGTAGGGGGCGGTGGTATGTTGACAGCCAAGGTTCCAGATAGTTCCAGAACTTCTACAGTCAGCATCAGAGGCATGTTTGATACTTCAGCGATTTTCTTTTTGATGTACTCGTTCTCCGTGGCCTTCTGGAAATACTTGGACTTGGCGATCTTGTCCATGAACCGGAGGATCTTTCTGCTGGTGCTTCCTCCATGTCTGAGGGGTAGCAGAAAGGAGACCAGACTGTGGTTCATCTTCTGGTATGTTCTAGCACGTTTTGTGAGTTATTAGAGGGAGTCATGTGGCGCAGTCTGGGCTGGTTATCAAAAGGTACCCAGTTCGAACTCTGGCAGTGTCAGAATGATGTTGTATCCTTGGGCAAGGCCCTTCACCCTACTTGCCTCTGGGGGGAATGTCCCTGTACTTGCTGTAAGTTGCTCTGGATAAGAGCGTCTGCTAAATGACTGAATGTAATGTATTATTAAACTACTTTATAGGTGTTCATACAATTTGGAATGGTGTCCATTTAAGTCTTAGCAAAGGGTGTAGAAAGATGTGTTCGTTTAAATCCATTCCAAAAGCCTTAAATTCATGTCAGGGGATTATTTTCTATTTTCTGATTTGATCTAATTTACCCATCAGCCAGTGGTGGTGTGGCTTTTTCTCCCAGGGTTCCTTGAGGTTCAGATGGAGGCAGATCTTCCTCATCAGATGACCCAGCACTAGAGGACTCTTCATCGCTGTCAGCCAACACAGACAGCCTGGGCTTGGAACTAGAACACACACACACACACACAGTGAGTTCCAGAGAGACTCAGAGTTCTGTGTGTGATCTGGAAGGAGCAGGCTGACAGTGTCTTACCCCACTAGGTGGGCCACAAGGATTCGGTCGGCCTCTGGCCCGCTGTCCTTGCCCAGCTTACACAGGTTCATCTTAGTCTCCAGGGTCATCTGCAGGCAGCCTGTGTACATTACCTCTAACTCCAGCCATAAGCCTGGCAGAGGAGACAGAGAGGCAGGTGAAGCTCCAATTCAACACATTAGTGCTTCCTCCCACATGCACTCTCTAAGACAAGTGTTTCCTGTCCTGCAGGTTTTAGATGTTTCCCTGCTCCAACACACCAGAGTCACCAGACAGCCAACACAACAGGGTTGGGAAACACTGCTCTAAGTTACACATGAAAACACCTGAAAACTATAGACCCATAAGTATGCATGCATACTGCACACACACCCTGCCTCACCTCGGTGGTCCAGCGATGGCTTGGAAGTGCTGAGTACCTGGGGCATGCAGACGCCCATGTCCAAGTCAGCCAAGGTCAACTCATTCATGAAGTACGGCAACTAAAGTGGGACAAACCGCACAGGGAAGGACAAAGCTCTCTTATTAGGATGTGTTGCAGGGCCCATTCAACTAATCGCTCACCAATCCATCCATCCACCAATCCATCCATCCATCCACCAATCCATCCATCCACCCACCCATCCATCCATCCAACCAACCAACCATCCATCCATCCACTTTTCCTCTTCCTCTCCCCCAAGACGCACCCTGATCTTGCTGAGTTTCTTCTGGATCTTGTGGGCCACCTGGTCAGCCCAGTACTTTTCCCTGAGGAAGTCCCAGAAGATGCGGCCCACCAGGGAGTTGACCCAGGCAGGCTGGCCCTCTGCAGAGCTGCCCCCATCAGAAGGCTCCTCACTGGGGCTCTGAGGATCAGGAGGAGAGGGGAGACATGACAGACCCGGAACAATCTGTGAACAGTCTACCCATGTCCATAAAGCTGTCTACAGGGCTGTGCAAAAAAAGATTGCGTAAGATGTAAATAATGATGTGTACCTACTCTCCTATTAACATCACAGCAGATGTTAAACTTTAAAGAAACTTGTGTCTACATAAATCAAGGCATTAAACTGACATCTGATTGGTTCAGCAGTCACACAGCTTGTTCTTCGGACCATAAGCTGAGAACACAGGCAGTCCAACCCAGCACACATCAAGGACAAGATTAACACAGTTAGGTAGCTGCTATACTTCCTGACTGTTGCACTATAAATACCCTCGCCAGGTGATATTGGATATTTTCCACACCATAACATGTCAGCATTTGGTCCACTCAGCATGATGTGGATTTGGCTAAGGCAGGTCTGTACCTTCTGCAGTCTAGCTGTGATGACATGTTGAGGTAATGAGATCTAGGAACATTCCCTTTTTCTGTCAGCGATTCACAGATATAGATATAGAATTACAGCTTCGTGACTCGACAAAAACCGAGAAGTAAAATTATATCTAGATTTGACTGTCTTCGCATTTAACACTAATAATCCCAGGCTCTTGACAGGCTCCCCCCCCCCCCCCCCCCCCCCTCCCATCTTACTTTCTTCAGGGCCGCAGGGCTACCATGGTCGCTGTGACAGGGGCTTCGGGTTGGACTGCTGCTCGCTGAGCCAACCAGACTTGTCATGTAGGAGTTATAGTCCAATAGGACCCTCTCTTTAATGCCCCCAGCCAGGTCCCGAAGGCCTGTCGGAGGGAGCAGGTCCTCCGTACTCCCAGAGACAGAGCCTTTACTGCTCATAGCTTCTGGAGAGTGGGAAACAGGGGGAAAGAGAGCGAGAGAGATGAGAGAGGAAAGGAGAGCAAGACAGATTATATGGCCAACACTGGATGAGTTTGCGTTTTTTATTCTTACCAGACTTGGAGGCTTCTCCACTCAGGCAACTTCTGACCTCAGGCCTGGAGGCAGACAGGAAGTGCTGGAACCACTCCTCTTTCTCTCTTCCTGTTCTGCCAAAGAGGTAAAGGGTGACGGGCATGCCAGAGAGCGTGTCTGGGAGCGTCTGTTTGTCCATCCGCTCCTCTTCATCCTGACCCTCCACCAGGGTCTCTTCCTCCACCTCTCCATCTGCCAGAATAATGCAGATGGGGTATTTCTTGTTCCACACTCTTTTCCGCGCAAGAACGGGGGGCAGGAGAGACACCTGATTCACAAACAAACAAACAAAAAGGATGATGATGAAGAAATACACGTAATGACAGATTTGACAGATTAAATATGACATTTCATGTGAACAAATTGTATCTTTTGTTTCTTTGTGTCTCCTTTCTGCACGCTCCTCTCATCCTGCCTTTAATGGATGAGAGACGGAATACGGAATTTTCAATGTCATAAGTATTTTTAGTTCATGTATTTATCATCAGGAGGACAAAGTCATGACACAACGTGAACAGTGAAGGTCGAGAGGTCAGGTGACTTCTTCCTGTCATATTTAATCATGTTCTCTCTTGTGTCTCATTTTATACCCTCATGTTCGCCTGACCCGAGGCAAAAATGTCTGCGTGTGCGGATGGACAGGAAAACATGGAGAGTGTAGGTGTGTGCGCACAACATCTGAGTGTGTTTGTGTGTGTGTGTGTGTGTGATACTCCGCGCGACTCTGCATCCATGTGTGCATGCGCTGACCTTGCAGTCCGCCAGCTGGTAGGTGCGCGTGCGGACGAACACGGCCTCGTGGGAGTGTTCTTCGAAGGTCGCCTGCCGGGGGATGTTGGTGCGGGGGTACGCCAGGTGCAGCCGGGTGCCGTCCAGGGTGGCGTACACCGAGTGGGTGAGTGACGGGTGGTAGGTTTCTGGGTCGTAGGCGTGTATCTCGTTCATCCAGCCCTTGGTAAAAACACACAGTACATCGTCAGAGTAGCGGTATGGTTTCAGGTTTTTAAAGCACGCAAAACATGCACGTTTGTTGTCAACCGCATTAGAAAACACAGGAACACGTCACAGAAACCCGGTGATGAAGCATCCCATAATAATTTCAGGGCCAACGCTAGTGAAGTGTTGCCAAACCACTGCGCTCCTCTTGAGATAGTAGCAGTATCCATCTGTCTATCGCTGCAGGACGTCAGGTGTGTGTGTGTGGGTGTGTGTGTGTGTGTGTCATTGTTGAGCTCACCTGATGTGAACTCTCTCGCTCTCTTGGCTGAGGGAGACTTGCTGAGCTTTTGGGATCTGCTTTAGCTAAGACTTTACTTGGACAGTGACCTGGAGATTATCTGTAGATTCAATGAAGGAATTATTAGGAAGACTGCCACTACACTGGTGTATGCTGTCGCTGGTTATTTCTAGCATCCATTCAGCGTCTTTCGACTAGCTAAGTAAATGTCACTCACTCCAGAATGGTTTTAGTTCAAATGAATTATTTAACAACTTCGTTGTTTATGCAGCTTTTTGCCAAACACGCATTTTCCTTCATCTTCACGGGTTCTTTACATTGAGTCCATTTATCAGACGCTCTTATCCAGAGCGACCTCCAGCAAGTACAGGGACATTCCCCCCTGAGGCAAGTAGGGTGAAGTGCCTTACCCAAGGACACATCGTCATGTTGACAAAGCCGGGATTCAAACCAGGGACCTTCTGATTCCTAGCAACGACAGCCTAACCGACCAGCTAAATCAGCATTACTGCAGGTAAACAAGCCTCGATCTGTCTCCATAAGATCTTTCCCCCCTGTCTCTCTGTGATGTATTTTGGGAGATGGAAGTCTGTGCTGGGGGCTTAAGTGACCACGCTGTCACATGTGTCTGACAACCATTCACCTACTAGGTCAGGGAGCAACACAAATATGATAGATTTGAACCCAACTGATTACATGTAAGCTTTTGGGCTACGTGAGTCAAAGGCTGATGCTAACCAAAGTAAGTATCAGATATCATTGTAAGAAAACGTATATATATACTTCTTTTTATGTTAGAGCTTGTATCTCAGCGAGTGTGAGATACAGAGGACAGAAATGAGAGAGAGAGAGAGAGAGAGAGAGAAAGAGCAAGAGAAAGTCTCTTTAAGCCCCTCAAGTCTTAACTAATCAGCACCTGGCCTGGTTTGTACTTGGCTAGACTGAAACAAAAGTTTCCTTCCAGCTCACCGTAGCTCAGGAACTGTCATAGCCTCTTACTCACATTCATACACCAAGATAGATCATGAAACCATGAATAATTGGCTTTCCATTGTTAAGTTTGTCAGCCACAACATTATGATGCTTGTGTGCGTTGAGTGTGCAATCCTATAATATGCAAACCTATGTAAACTATCTGTGAATTTGCACCTAAGCTAATGTGTTGGTATCTGTGTGCCCACTCCCTCCCTACTCACCTCCAGGACTTCAGTGTCTCTGTTTGCCCCAGATAGGGGGACGGAGGGATGGTTGTGCTGTTCACGAGCCCGGCTCCATGCCTGGCTGTTGGGGGACCACGCTGACTGTCGAGGGGTCAGCACCAGCACCACCAGGAGCCCCAGCATGAAGCCACAGGCCAGCCCCAGAGAGAGACCTGTGATGTAGGAGGGCAAGGGCAGCACGAAGAAGCCGTAAGCCAGCAGACCCATCAGGAAGAGCCAGCCACGGGGCACGGAAGCCCCCGGAACCCTGACCGGATGGGAACTCCCGTGCATGTCGGTCTCCTCGGATCCATCCTGAACCTCCACCACCTCGATCACGTCCCCGTAGGTGCAGATCTCAAAGTGACTGTCCCTGCTTGGTGTGCGAGTGTGTCCTCGGTGGGGGGTTTCTGGAGAAAGAGCCCCTGTTTTGGGCGTCCTTAGGGGCGTTTCACACACACTCTTCACCTCCTTCTCTGTCCTTTTCCGGCACCTGGGACCTTGACTGTGTAGACTACCGTTGTCACTGTTCAAGGTAGTCCCACTTCCATCTCCAGCAGAGGTCAGGGAGCTCGGTGAGTCCCCTCCCCCAGCACACCTTCTCAGTTTGGGACTCCCTGAACTGTCCTCCCGCATGATTTTATTCAGCATGCTGAGGGGATCCTGCATGGCTTCTGAGAATTTCCTACGCGTGTCCTCAAACTCAGCAATCAGGGAGCTCCCCCGGGGCTCTGTCGGTGAAAGGTCAACCCAGGCATCCTCCTTACCCGCTGCCCCTGCTCCAGAAGAGGCCTCCAGAAGCTTGGACTGAGTTATCTGTTTCCAGGGGTGCATATGGAGCTTGGAGTCTGACTTGGAGAGGTTGACCTCGGGCTCGCCGTGGCGGGAGATCTCGGTCGAGAGGGACTTGACCAGGCTGAGAAGTGGTTTGGGTCTGAGGGAGCCGGTCTCTTTGGTCTCCAGTTCTGTTGACGAGGATTTCACCAAGCTAGTGCTGGAGAAGAGTGTGGCTGAACATGTGGACAGGTCGGCCAGAGAGCCTGGGGAAGAGGGGGAAAGGGGAACATGGAAAGGCTTGGAGTGGCGTCGCTGGCCCAGTTCCAGACCCAACTCAAAACCCAGGCTGGGGTCCAGCCTAGACCCACCTTTGTCTTTGGAGAAGGCCACCATTGGACCTTCGTCCTGTCTGTTCAGCCTAAAAATGAGTTCACTGTCCTCCATCTTGTCACATGAAGTGCCTCCTTGTTCAGGCTAAGGACACATATCCACCAATAGACAGCCTCAGGTCATTCGACAAGGTTTCCAGCCTGAACACCTAAAGAAAAAAAGACAGAGGAACACACGTCATTAAAATCGTCTTTTTTTGGTCCCAGAATAGACCGATAACAGCGAGAAGCCTTCAGGATACAGACGGTACTGAGAGAGATCTGCAGCTCTGACCTGCATGACTGCCCATCGTCAGATGCTGACCAACACACTCCGCCCACACACTATCCAAGTCATCACCAGCCTGTCAACACCGTGGCAGACGAATGTTTCCAGCCTCAGCCGGCCGACGGGACAGAGCTGGGTGGTCCTTCCTCACCTCTGAAATAATCGGGGCGAAGTAGGCCAGTACTCAAGGTTTTAATCCTGGAGTCAATCCCAATCAGACACCCCTAATCTCAAATTAGCAGACAAGATTACAAGGCTACAGAGGAGCTGATGATAAAGCTTCTGGTAACTGTTCTGTTTTAAATGATGTTCTGGAACTTTCTGGGGCTTTAATGAATGCCCAGGAAAGATGCTGTAAACATACAAGCACATACACCCAAATACACACATGCCTTTTCTGCTTGTACACACACACACACACACACACAAATGCAAACAAAACACACACGCTCATATTTCCTTTGACAACCATAAAAACCTTTTTTATATAGCATCAATAATTTGACTTCCCCTCTCTCTCGCCCACACCACATACTTTGCATACCTAAAATACCCACAGTAGACTTGTTTGTGTTTCTGCCCAACAGTTTAAAAGTCCAGTGCTGAAACCTCCTTCCTCCAGAGCCTAAAACCCTCCCATTAGATATAAGCACTGTACAAACGGCCTGTCCTTTGGGGAGGCAATAAGCCTTGCTGAGTCCATCTGGAGTCGGGCAAATCAATGCCAGTTCTGTTGCAAGCAACAGACACATGGCAGACAGCAGCATGACTGGACACTACTGCACACAAATTATTAAAAAGAAAGCTGATTCCCTTTAATATCCATATTTTGAAAAGGTTTTGTAACCCAGTTTTCATTGGGTTACACAGTTAAAACACACTCACAGACATGTAGACACACACACATTTGCAAAACTGCAGTTGAAAGTTGATTGAATGACCTTTGATTGAGTCATAGACGGAGATAGTTCAGCCTCTCTAAACTGACAATTTTTTCTCAGACAAAGCTTTGCTGGGCTCACATAATCCACTAAAAGCGAAGTGGGGAAAAAATAATGTATATTTATATATTCTTATGCAGGTCAGGTCTGAAGATAGGCCACTCTTTATCATTGGGACATTGAAAACCCTGAAACACACACACACACACAAGATAGAATGAATAGCATTACAAAGGGGTTGAGGCCAACTCACAATAAGAAATGTAGCCATTGTTGAGATGTTTATACTGTATATATATGGTTTTTGTCCCTGTTTTGTCATTAGGGTGTTCCTCCCTTTGACAATAGCCTTTTGTAATCTCACATATTTGTTTAATATGGGATATATATAATCCCTGGAAGAGGCAGCTATAGCTAACATATTAGAAAGTCACAAGTGAAAGCTCAGCCTATCCTGCCTCCTGGCCTAATCTATTACCCATGTCCCTGCATTAGCCTGATCAATTTCCCCTTCAGAGTTCAACTGAGATCAGCCCTCCACGCTGACCAGGCTGGAGAAACATCTCAGTCAGCAGAAGCCTGGCTGGGTGTCAGACCTGCTCCACTTTTCTACAGGAAACAGCTGGAGGAGTGTGGGACAGTGATTGATGGCTGCAAGTCCAACTCTGGACTTCAATTGAATGTGGGGTGTAACTCTACATAATACTATGTTTGTATTGTATGTTTGTGTTTGGGGTTTTGATGAAAGATGTGTGAAGGTGTGTTTTATTTCTCGCTTCTAAGATGGCCTTGTCAAGCATGTTAGGTACATAAAAAAATATATCTGTGGCAACAGGAAGTACTTAAGAGGGTAAGTAGGGTGAAGTGCCTTGCCCAATGACACAACGTCATGTAGCCACAGCCAGGAATTGAACTCACAACCTTCTGATCATGAGCCTAACACCTTAACCGCTGAGCCATCTGACCCCCCCCTTTTAAAATGTAGACCAAGATAATAATGCAAGTCTCAGGATGTAAACCACAGTAATGCTTTTAGTGACGGCAGTCCTAAATTGGGTAGCCGGTGAGAAGTAACACAAGAGCGTCAGCAGTGGATCCAAGGTGAACATTGAGAGCAGAGAACTGACTTTAATGGTCTTAGCCAGAACAAAGAAGTCTTAAGCAGGTCATAGGTTGTAAACTGAGCCTCTCAACACCCCTAAAAGAGAAACACATCCTGCCAATGCCTAATAGCCTAGCTGTGTTCTGCTGTTTGCATGTGAGTTTGCAGTAGGATGTCCTTTATAGGATTATTTGGATATGTGTGGACAGGTAGGGTGACAGACCACAGAAATGCAGTGTTTGGTTCAATTCCGAAGATCCACTTGTCTCACTCCAGGTTTTATTTATGCTAATTTCTTGCACTTCCTTGCTCTCAAAGTATACTGCTTGACCTACATGACACACACACACCCACACACACACACACACACACACACACACAGGGATACCTGTGCTTCCTGTTCTCGAGTCCAAGTATGATCTACACACTTGGCAAAGTGCAACACACAGTATTTCAATAGCAGCTCAGATCATAGGGTTGTGGATTAACCCGGCGCTGTCTAATTGACGGACCTTCTCGAGATCAGACGAATAATCTGATGGGATTATCCTCCAGAATACATCCGCCATGGTTTGGAGATTGATGGGAAGATTAGGCTGGTGTATACTAATTGAAAGTGATGCGGCTCTATGACTATAATACAGACATGCTCTCCAGTATATAGACTATGAATTCTGTTTAGTTTTGTCTCCAACCCTGTCCCAAGAGACACATAGGCCTGTATAATCCCTACAATTTCAAAAGGATTGATAACCCTCTCTTCATTTCCATGCTGAAACCATGTGAAAGAGTTCCCCTTTAGTCATTTCAAGAACGCCAGGCTACAGTAGAAAACTCACCTTGAATTGTATGAGTTGGTCTAAGGAAGAACAGGATATAATTCTTCACTTTGATGGCCAGGGTCTGTCCAGAGAAGTCCAAGTGTTGCAGGACAGTAAAGCACTGCGGAAAAAGAGCCACACTGAAGCGATGCACCATATATCTTAACCAAGCGCAGGGAGACTCGAATCGTCATTTAACTTTTCTCTTGCGTTGAATCCTTGAGCGGTTCGTCACGTTTTTACCTAAACGACACGCAGGCTACATGGTATTTAGTAGCATCAGGTCTCTTGTTCCCAAACAAATCCTCGACATCGCACCTCTTTCACACCGAAGACATGTGAAGATACACCAGCCTGCCCTGCCTCTCCTTCTCCTGGAGGAAGAGCCAAACCACTGCTGAATAATCTGATTATTAGAGTCCTGCCGGCTGCAGAGTTAATCCAGATTAACCGGAGTTCACAGAACCACGTCTGTTGATGCGTCAATTCAAAACACACGGAAGATATTCTGTGTCTTTATCGTATCTGCCCTTGTTTTACAACTGCTGCTTCTTGTCAAACACTTAATCACTTTTTTTAATCAGACACGTCAGGTTACTGGACTCTCATCAGCACCATTGCCACTGCAGTGAATTCCTGTTATGCAATAGATAGGCTACTCTGTCGTGATAGAACCACATGAAAACCTTTAAACTGCAATGCAGTTTAAGATCGTATAGTATTCGTATGCCAACAATACACATTTATAATATATTGTAGTTATACGTTCCTGGTGATAGTGAAGTGATAGGATAATAATAACAGCCTCTGTCCATGAACACGTGTTCATATGTGTGAGTGCAATAACTGTCTACATGTCTATATGTCTGTCTATATCAGGTTCACATTCAAGATAGGAACCACTCACTTAACCGCGTACTTTATTTACTTATTTTTATTTTTTTATACTGCACTATATCGTGCAACTCTGGGTGTTGTACTTTACCCTGCTGCTGTTGTGAACTGCAATTCCCCCCCCCTGGAGGACAAATAAAGGTTTATCTAATCTAATGCCTTTCGATGAAGCCAGACACTTATCAGGAGATAAGTCAGGACTTCCTGATCTTAAGATAGATAAAATAAGAGCATCCTTTATTTGTCCCGCAGTGGGGAAATTGCAGTTTCCAACAGCAGGGTACAGCTACAGCACTCAGAGTAACAGGTTACAAATTAATAATACAGTAAAAATACAAAATACAAAGTGCAAGTAAAGGACAGACCAAAGAACAACACAAACACATTAAAGTGACCTTCAACCTTCCATTAGCTTGGATCAAACAGGATTTACAGTTGCCTCTTTGTTTCTTGAATGTGGTTGAATTTACATTTATTGTATATTTCATTATAACTCTCACATCTTTACCTGTCCGTGGACCTTCAATTCAGTACCCAATGCATCCATTTCCACAGACAGTCTGTTTCTGACAACTATGATAGAGGGGAGGGGGTTATGGCTGTTATTTTGGCCGTAACCAAAATATGCTTTTTGGTCACCATTGTTTTGGCATGTTATTCTTGGCAGGAAAATATAGTAGTTGACCGTTTGTAATCAAAAGACGGAACCTCCTGTTTTCAGGATCTGTTCCCTGTTCAAAGGAAACAATGAAAGGAAACAAATAACTTTGCCTTCAAAATACAAAAATAATAGTCACAGTGTATGTAAAGTCATTGTGTCAGTCTACACATCCCAAAGCATGTCTAAAATATCCATCACCAAGTTTCTTAATATGAAAGGAGAACAAGTGTAGCTTATAAAGAGGTGAAATTAATGGATGGCTTTAGGCTTTTATGGTTTTCCAAAGATTATAAATCTTTTTAATTCTAAACTTCACTCTTAGTCATTTGTGTACATTTTTGATGTGTAAATAAGATACATTCATACTTATTCAACCCTAACCCTATACAGAAATATCGTTATAACAGTATTCCCCCCTGGTGGTGTAACAGAGGAACAGTATTCCCCCCTGGTGGTGTAACAGAGGAACAGTATTCCCCCCTGGTGGTGTAACAGAGGAACAGTATTCCCCCCTGGTGGTGTAACAGAGGAACAGTATTCCCCCCTTGTGGTGTAACAGAGGAACAGTATTCCCCCCTTGTGGTGTAACAAAGGAACAGTATTGCCCCCTTGTGGTGTAACAGAGGAACAGTATTCCCCCCTTGTGGTGTAACAAAGGAACAGTATTGCCCCCTTGTGGTGTAACAAAGGAACAGTATTGCCCCCTTGTGGTGTAACAAAGGAACAGTATTGCCCCCTTGTGGTCAGACAAGTGACTGAAGCTGGACCTTCTGCCAAAAACTACTGCGTGAAGTTCAGTGCTGCCAAGGCGAGGTGGTCCTTTCTAAAAAGTATCATCAGAACAGTCTAGCTGGTGGATTCCCAGAGAAGGGATGTCTTTTTGTTCGTTTTTCGGTGGCGAGGTTTTTAAAGACCACTTTAAACCAGGTCAGTGCCCAAAACCTACTTACATTAAGCTTGTTGTTGCTAGGCTAGTAGCTGCAATGCTGTAATAGCTGTTTCTTCCTGTACAGTACCAGTGTTGTAAACCAAGTCATACTGCAGCTAGCAAATTATTTAAGGCAAGACATCCATTTTCTAACGTCCAATATTTATTATATTTATCTGTGAAAAGTTTCGATAAAAGGGTGTGCAAAACTATGCATAATCGGATGAAATATAGCAGTGGTATCAGAACTAAAACCTACACTAGATTTAACCATGAATTACGCAACACAGTTACAAAATCACACCGCAACGCGAAACCTGACTGAAACTAAAACACCTGCGCACATAACGATCAATACAATTAACTAGACGTAATAATGGAAGCTAATACATTGCAATTATATATCGGTCTATTAATAAGTAGCCTACCGATAACAAATCGATTTAAAAGAAGAGCTGTTTCTCAGCCTGTTGCCCTCTGACCTCTCCTCGACCCTGTGTCCCCCTTGTCCAGGTGTGTATGCCTGTGCCAAGTGCGGCCACCAGCTCTTCTCCAGCAGGTCTAAGTACGAACACTCTTCTCCTTGGCCAGCCTTCACAGAAACTGTCCAAGAAGACAGTGTGTCCAAACACGAGGAGAGACCCGGAGCCTACAAGGTAGGTCCTGGATACACGAGGAACTGGCTCGTCCATCAAGATGTAACACATGGATTATTTATGATACTTTATTATCATATATATATATATATATATATATTTATAGGTCCGTTGTGGGAAGTGTGGTAACGGACTTGGCCATGAGTTTGTGAATGATGGGCCATCCAGAGGACTCTCTCGCTTTTGAATATTCAGCAGCTCCCTGACGTTCGTCCCTAAAGGTGCGTTTGTAATGGAATGATATATGAAGCTCCGTTTTTAACAGTGCTATGTAAAAATGACCCCCTCGCTCTCTGTCTCTTCCCCTCGCTTCTTTCCTCTCTCTCTCCCCCTCGCTCCCTCCCTCTCTCCCCCCTCTCCCTCTCAGATAAGGTGGATGGACAGTAAGGGGAGCAGGTGTGTTAGGTTCAGGTAGAAGTGTAGAAGTGTGTGGAGAGCGTCTGGACGGTTCCATGTGGGGACAGAGGATGAAGTGTCCTGGTCTAAAGCCCAGACTGGGACCTCCAGGACGCTGATGGACAGTGTCCTCACTGGACAGCAACCCCAGAGGACGACTCAGTAATATCAAATCAATACAAGAACGTAGTTATGCACATTAATCACTTTGATACGCACAAAGTTCTGACTAGGCCTCAATATTCTTGATATGCAATCATGAAATCCTCTAGCTGGACATCTCTCCTTTCAGGGGATCCTTACTGGTGTTTGTGTCCCAATATGTCATCATGAATATAAATGAACTTCTAGAAATGATAAGATAGCTTTATCAACCTCTGCAGCTCATTATATGAATTATTATACATTCATATTATATTTTGGTCTTTCAATAAAGAATATTAAAAAACTGCATTAAAGTTTTTTTAATTTGATTTTGTACTTGTTGACCTGTTTCCCCAAAATTTTCAAATATTACTAGAAGTAGTTATCGCTCAACTTTCGTCTTTTCCATGCGGCTTAACATTGTATTCATAAAAACACGCTACTGCCACCTAGTGGTACTTTGAGGATGCAGTATTATGAAACCACACCGGCGTTTGCCACTTGATCCAAACACAACAGTTCCATGTTTAGACTGGAAGGCTTCTAACAGGGAAGGAAGTACTGACACTTAATAGATTGAACCTGTTCTAATAAAGCTCATATTTATAATATATCTCCTCGATGGAGGAAATGTCCTACTGTTCTTTCTCTGGAGGAGAGATTTACAAAGACCACTTTCAACCTGGTGAGTAGCAGAACCCAGCTTGCCTGTAAACAGCACACTGAATCACACATATAGCTGGATCCTGTAGGCACACTGAGCAATGTAGCAATGGCTGCACTGCTTGCTTCTCCTCGCAGGTACATACGTGTGCTCCGAGTGTGGATACGAGCTGTTCTCAAGTGGGTCCAAGTTTGATCACTCATCTCCTTGGCCAGCTTTCTCTGAAACCATCCATGAGGACAGTGTGGTTCGATATCCAGAGGCCTGGGGGCCCGTCAAGGTGCTTCCTAACTTCCCCTTTGTGAATGTGTAGCCCCACGTGTGTATCTGTCAACACTTGAATGACAGCAGATGAAGCATCAGTCACTAGTAATGATGTTTGGCGTCACCTGGATGTTGTTTCTTTAGGTTTGCTGTGGGAAATGTGGGAACGGACTAGGTCATGAGTTCCTTCATGATGGACCAAAGGAGGGTCTTTCACGCTTTTGAATATTCAGCAGTTCGCTGACGTTCGTCCCTAAAGGTATGAATGGACACATCAGACAGGAGTATTTTTATGTTTTTACCCCCTCTCTCTTTCTCTCTCTCTCTCTCTCTCTCTCCCCCTCTCTCCCTCCCTCTCTCCCCCCTCTCCCTCTCAGATAAGGTGGATGGACAGTAAGGGGAGCAGGTGTGTTAGGTTCAGGTAGAAGTGTAGAAGTGTGTGGAGAGCGTCTGGACGGTTCCATGTGGGGACAGAGGATGAAGTGTCCTGGTCTAAAGCCCAGACTGGGACCTCCAGGACGCTGATGGACAGTGTCCTCACTGGACAGGCATACCACAATAAAGTCATGTTTAACTGACTGCCTGTGTCACTTACAAACTCCAAATGTCTTACATTTATTGCAGTTCTTCATGCAGGTTGAAAGAGTTTATGATAAGACGGACCTGAACTTCAGTTTGTTTGAAGATACACTAGATGGCGCTAGATCAGAAAAGACTGACTGCTCCTCAATGGAAAAAGTCTCCAATAAGATTTACTTCTGTTCTAATTACAAATTACACTGCTTCGGTAAAATGAATGACAGGGTTACAAGCTTACAATGTAATTATCTGATGGGCGATTGAAGCGTCTCTGGCCACAAAAGATGCCATATACATGTGTACATGGGCCCACATCCCAACCACAATATTTAGGGTGGAGGGCAAAACCATGTTTTGGTGTGTATTTCTACTCATGACCACAGTGAAATCCCAAACAAAGAGAGCTTCAAGGGCCCCACTGGTGCTTAAGTCTGTCTAAAGAGCAGGTGCGTCTTCGTTCCTTTCAAAGGGTGGGTTGGTTGGGGGGGCGGGGGGGGCGGGGGGATTGGTTGGGGGATCAGAGGTACGAAGTTCAAAGGTGCATTGTCAAGTGCAGGATTATGACAGGGAATGCAACTGCAAGTTTTCGCATAGTTCTGAAATGTGGGTTCAGTACGTCGTTTTATTGAAAAAACCTGTGCCCTTTTGCCCTTTTCAAATCCTCTGTCTAGTTCACAGCCGCAACCACACAATATATCAAAGAGAATCATGCCAGATATCTTAACCCCCCGAAAAAGAAGCTGACTTTTCATAATGAGTAGGAGCCAAGAGGCAATCAGTTTTTCTAAACAAGATGGATTAAGTCTACAAATCCTGAGGTAAAAACTGCAATGGGCAGCGACTTAAAGCGTGTCTAATCTCTCTTAGTTAAATGATGAGACATGTTTTCCTTCATCTTCTGGAGACCCTCACTGTTGACCTTCCCTCCTGCCTCATTAATTGGCAGTGTAATACTTACCTTATGGCTCCTCCTGTTACTGATCGCTCACATGCCTGTGTCCTGCCTACTCTCTGTACACCTGCATGTACCATATGCTGCATACACACACACACACACTGCACACACACACCCACGCTGCACACACACATTCTGCACACACACACACACATGCTGCACACACACTTTCTGCACACACACACGCTGCGCAGCTGGCATCAAGGAGATGAAAAAAGCCCACTGGATGTATATTTGTGTATGCTTTATAAACATGTGACTGTATATTTAATTTGTTCATAGTATTTCCTGATCTATATTATAGTGTAGTCTAATGCCCTGTCTTATCCCTGTGTGCGTTGATGTGACAATTTCAAATGTAAAACAATACAAATACAGACAGAGAAAATATAAAGGTGTGGGTGGGGCGGGGGCGGGGCCATGGTACTGCTAATCAGCTACGTGCCCACAGGAAGTGAGCAGGAAGTATAGAAACCTGTAGCCCCACTCTAATAACTGGGACAAACTCAATTGCCAGCCTTGGTTTTTCTTCCTTTGCCCTTCAAGGGGCTATCACACACACACACACACACACATACAGGTACAACCCTCAACCTGTTCCTCATCTAGGCAGGATGTACTGACTGGAAGAAATCCATCACTAATTCTCCACAGAAGCACAAATTCCTTGTTATATCCCGATCACGCAGTGTGGCCAATCATTTAAACAGGAAGCAAAGCTTCCTTATCTGTGCTAAAAAGACTAATAAACAAGGCTGATTTCATCATCAGGGAGTATCACACACAGTGCAATGTTTCTGCTACTGCTCGGCACCTGCCACACAGCGCTGCAGTGTAGATGGGGGATACAGGAGGCTCTGTCTGTGGCAGGACTGCCAGCCATATGTTCCAGTGGAAGCAATCCTGTACAGTAGGCTTCCTCCTGAACCAGGCTTCACATCTGTCTTCAACTCAGGGATGAAGAACAGCGTAAACATGGTCGCATACATGCCACGAGGATAGAGCTTCATCTCCCAGATCAAAGGAACGTTCCGGAACTCCTGCTTTTGGCCGTTGCTTCTAAGTTCTGTTCTTCGCACACGTTTCCGTGGGAGCCGTTCTAGGGATGTGCTAGCGTTGTGAAGAGATCTTGAAGAGCCGTATCTCTTCTTTATTCGGTTTGATTCTATTCATTCCTGCATCTGAACTGTTATGAGGTTCAATGGCTTGAATGGTGCCATTTTGATTGAACGTAATTTCGCAAATGTAACATCCCATTTGAGATCTCATCGGTGTATCTGGGGATGAGGCTGATAGATGTGTAAATGTTGACATTTATGTTTGTTTATATTTCGTAAATCTCTACCGTCTTCAAGAGACAGCGGTTCTAGTCCAGATTTTACGATGTGCGATGGATCCTGTCGAGTTGAGATTAAAGTTCTTGGAGAAGTCAAGCTGGTATCAATGATCAAACGAAACCTCAAAGAGAATAACATCCAGAAAAAAGGAACCATTGATTAAACGCACATTTTCGCCTCCAAAATGGTTCGAATTTCCTGTCAAATGATACGTGAGGTCAGTTCAAAGATATTAAAAAGCAAGATGCTGGAAAAAGCAATAATCGTGTCGTCACATGCCACAATGTCAGAGGGCATCCTACGCCATCTTGAAAACATCTCTGTAGTAGACATATAAACCAATCTATATTGGGAATAACAGAATAACTGCCTCAGTCTTTCCTAGGATACAGTGCCACATGGACATGAACCCCCCCCACCACTACCAACCCCCCCCCCCCCCCCCCCCCCCCCCCCCTTTCCCTAACCCCCTCTACAATTTGGGGCAGTTCATCCTCTCTCATCTTCGGTTGGGGCTTTCTACCATCTTAGATCCATACAAGATCATCGTATTGGATTCTGTCTCAATAAAAAAAAAAAGAACTTCCACCTAGAAGAAGATCACTGGGCCGCTGTGTCTGTGCATGCTGCCATCTTGGATCACCACATTTTGGTGTGCTTACTTCCTGTGCGAGACAGAGACAGTGTGTGCATGAAGTCAATTGGCTTTACCCCCCCCCCACCCTCCCCCCCTCACCCCATCCCCCATGGCATTTTGTACCGAATCATCTACTTGCACGTCTGCGGGAGGTTTCTGAGTTCGCATGTGTGTCTCCTGTCTCTAGGCGGGGGACCACAAGCCCTCCCCCCCACTGCCCCCAAATGGGTGGTCTTAATGGCTGAAATGGCCCCCTGGGTAACTCTGATTGCTAACTTCTGTGGAGGGTGCAGGTTTGTGTCTTGGTATCATTTCACCGTCTTTCTCCTCCTGAACGACTGTAATCCAGGGGAATAACCCTTTATTTAGAGCTGACCCAGCACGTGGAGGGGATGTGGAGTGTGTTGACGTGTGTGTTCCGACCGTGTTCACCCAGTGGAGGTAACCGCAGGAGAGAATGTAATGAAAAAGATGAGAAATACTGTGGGACAAGGCCGGGGATAAATACTAGAGTTAGAAAATGTAGACATGCCCTCTAGCTTTTCATCAGAGCCATTGTGTGTGTGTGTCTGATCTACAATATTCACATCTGGATTCCTCTCATCACCCGTGAGAGGGTAATTCCACTCCGCAAAACATCTTTCTGTCAGTGAACCCCCTGTGACACATACGCATGCACACACACACATACTGACACACAACCCCCCCCCCCCCCCCCCAAATGTTCACTACTGTGTGACTCTTATACGAAACATTCGGTTTCCATTCGCTCTCCAAAGCGTTCCATCCAGGTAGACCTGTCTGGTCCAACCATAGGAGTCATGGTATTTCCTACTCCCCAACAACACGGAGTCTCTGATTCCCCAGAACCCCAAAAGTGGGTCCAGATGACTGGCTGCAACGGCGCAGCGTTGATGGGGGGTGGTGGAGGAAAGCAGGGGTAAGAGAGAAGGATGCAGAAAGATTGGGGATTTAGCAATGGGTGGATGAGAGCACATTCCCACTGGACTCTCTCAGAGGGAGCGAGGGTAGAGGGGGGGGGGAGATGGAGGGATGAAGGGATAGTGAGAGAGAATGGGGAGAGAGAGAGAAATAGAGAGAGAGAGAGAGAGAGAGAGGGGGGAGAGAGGTTGAAAGAGAGGATGAGAGATCTTTGTGCAGTGCTCTTGACAAATCCTGACAAATCTACAAAGGAATGAGGATAGCCAGTGTGTCTCTCCAAAGCCCTGTGTCTCTCCGTTGGAGGACTGTGGTATGCAGACATCCTGCATTCAGATCAGATCATACCAGGAATCCAGGCCGGCCCACGAAGTTCTCTCCCGTCTCCCAGATTTTAAGTAGGACATCCCCCCTCGGTCTTAACCTTTGGGACAGAAGACCCTGTTCTGCTCATAAGGACAGTTAGAACCTTCATTTGCTGCTCAAAAAATATTCACAGATTCACAGCGCACACAATCACCCACACACCCCAACACACACATACACACGCACATTCCTACACACCCCTACGAAGCCCCTGCCCCAAATCTGTGTCCATGTCTGTCAGTCCTCTCTGGAAAATAAAGTTGTTTTTCACACACTGTGTGCGGAAATACGTGGTGACAGCAACACATAAAGGACATGCTTGTGGTTTGATGTTGACGTCATGGCTGTGGAGCTGGAGGGTGTGAGGTTGGAACTCTCCCCAGGCCCAGGGAGAGCGAGAGAGAAGCAGCACGATCCAAGCAGACGCGCTTGCTAATACTAACCCAAGGTTGAAGAGAATCCCTCAGACGACACTCGCTCACACACCTTCCAGGCACACACACACACACACACACACACAGGAAGGAAGACGTGTGCCTGAGAACGTACTCACAGAATACACGTGCACACGCACACTGCGCTCCAGAACGGTTCACCTTTACGGGGCTGTCAACTCTGTAGCCACAAGTCTGGGTTAATCCCCTTACTGAGCTGGAAGGCATGTAACTGTATACTGAACTAATCAGAGCTTTCTCTCCTTCTCTCTTTTTCAGCCGCTCCCCTCCTCACACACACACACACCCACACACACCTATACACACATATAGACTGATATTGACATGCACACACAAGCTCATACTGTATTTGTACACACACAGACATACACAGATGTGTAAATCTGTGTATTTACCCAGTGTTCAGATGCCGCTTCAGCGCAGCAGAGGATTAGGGGAGAAGGCTTTTCCTGAACTCTGTGGTTGTGAGTGTGAGTGTGAGTGTGTGTGTTGACATGATTGTCAGTCTCTTTAATTCTTGGTATCACAGTCAGATTCCCCAAAGAGCCCCATTCAATAGATAGCAGAAAGACTTTGGAGAAAGTAAATAAAAGTTTAAAGAAAAGTTATTGTCCAGACATGCCCTGTTTGGTTTGATTGCCAAGACGAAAAGTATATTAGAGAGTTTCTCGTCAGCCAGCTTTTGGATGAAACTGGGTTTAGCTTTTGTGTTACAGTCAGACAGCTGTGTGTGCTTATCAGATCTGTCATAAAACATGAACTAGGTCTCATAGAACTGTTGTAGAAAAGGAATATGTATGTGCACGGGTGCGTGTCCTAGACGGAACCTCTTCTCAGTCGTAGGATGGATGAACCGTGAGAGAGTACCTGTGGTTCCATTGTGTTGGTCCACAAGGCAGAGTATGACGAGGAAGATAATTCCATCTGTCTATCTAGCTAACAGCTACTGATCTCTTTGGCCTTGTCACCTGAGGCTATGAACTCTGTTTCCTGCCTACAGTAAAGATGTGTGTGTCTTTATGGTTTCAGGTATGCAAGTGTGCATATGTGTGTGTGTGTGTGTGTGTGCCCTATAGGAGTGAGAATGAGATGTGCTTTTTACCCATAGGAAAGGGACAGGGTCACATTCAAGTCATATGAGACAGATCGATGCTGTCCTTTCAAGGAGCCCAAACTTCAAAAGGCTCCGTCTGACAGTGTTATGGTTGTCATTGGAGTCGCTTCTCCTTTCAATCCGTACACAAAATCTGAAGATAAACGACATTTAAAAAGTAATCTAATCTCCTCAAAATGTGGGAATTCTAAGTATTTTTAACTGTAGTTGTAAAGTAATTTGAAACTTAAATATGGGACCAATTTTGACTAACTATTCTGATGTGAAGGTCATATTATTCATACTCAATGAGACTCATCATGTCCCAGAACAGTCAGATATCTGTTTAGGCTGATTATCCCCCTCCTGGATGGTGGGTTCATGATGCTGTCAGAGCAGATTAGGGTTCTGCTGGATATCTTGCGGCTATCACGGCATGGCCAAGAGCGTCTCTTCAGCACTGGAAATGACCAAATGAGAGCGGAACATTCAGCTTTTCATGAGGAAGGACTTGTAATTTGCTGTAATGGCTGACACATGGACACACCATCTTGAAGGGCCTCAAGCTATGGAAATCAGCAACACACATACACACGAGCCATGCGCACACACATGTAGAACACGGTATGTGTACACCATGTGTTCTCACATGCACACACACCAACGCATACACACACACGGACACACACATACACAAACACATGTGCAGTACGTTTAAACAATACACACGCATTCACATTAAATGTACACACACAAACACACATGGAACACACGCGTACACTGAATATCAACAATACACACACACACATACACATCAAATGTACACACACGCAAAAACACATGGACACACACGTACGCAAATATAAACAATACACACATACATCCCAAACCAGCACTCCGAAAACATGTGCTTTGGACATCAGAGGCGACTGTTTGTTTCAACATTCTCAGCGTTTATATTTCTAGATCCAAAACTGTCTATATGGATCCAAATAGAGCAATTAGAACATAAGAAAAAATAAATAAAGACTTTGATGAAAGGAAGGCTGGATCCTGGTCTGGTTGTGACTCCATCCTAAAGTCTCAGTCATTTTCAAAGCTGTGAATTCCATACTGCCAGGCACCCCTCTCTTTAAATTGATTTACAATGGCTTTTTGGAAAACATGTAATTATTCTATATTTATCATGCACATACACAAAAACCTTTGTTCACATAATTTGCATTTGCCATATTTTTTTACTTAATTTATTTTGTAAACATGAAGATTTTGACAGAAAATAAACAGAGATCATAGCAAACGTACTATAAAAGATTAACAGGAATAAATACAAATCCAGAGAATGACGACAGTTTCCCAGACCGAGGCGCTATCGCCACGCATCCCTTCTCATCCTGTCTATTCAAACAGAAGACAACAGGTATTAGGTCAAACGACACCATATATCTCCTAATCTCACTCATCTGAAACTGTATACTGGACCCAGTGTTAGAACAGCGCTAATATCTGACATCTCCTAGTGACAGGTTGAACACATGCACTCTACCTCTCTCTCGCGCACACACACGCACGCACACACACACACACTCTCTCACACACATGCACACTGACACACACACACTCACACACTAATGCTGAATTAGATACAGGAGATATGTCTGGGTTGTTTTAAAGGGCAGCTACTTTTTTCTGTCATTCTCTTTCAGGGATGCGAGTCCAGAGATCCCACAGGCTCATAAAGCACCGAGACACAGAGAGCAGGTGGAGAAGATGTGTCCTTCATCATCAAGTTTAGAGAGATAATACAAAGATGAAGACAGGTCTGGTTACATTCGTGAATTAAAGACAAAAATGCTCTTCATCGTGATTATAAATGTGTCAACAACAACAACAATAAAAATCTACTTTTCAACAGACAATGGAGAGGAAAGCTTTTCATGAACTTTTTCATCTTTTTTTCTGTACAGTATTTGTCTCATGGGGAATGTGCCCTTAGAAGCGAGGGGTGGAGACTTCTGAAAAGGGGGCGTGTCTCTGAAGGGGAGGACATGTTGAATAAGTGATCACCATGGTGATCACCTGACCAGACTGGAGTCTAGAACGAGGCAGCCTGAGGAAGGCAGGTTAATTGACTTCACAACCATGACTGACACATGCTTGACTGCAATGATGACTTTACATCTCTAATACGTGACGTTTGACAGCATTATGTAGACAGGCTAGTTTGACGTGTTTAATGACAAGCTTATCTGCATTAGGACAAATGTGAAAGGATGAGATGATCTTTTCTTCAACAGTGTTAGAGATAGTTAATTGACTCAATGTTGGGAAAAGAAGCATGGTGTCAACGTTTTGTTTTTTTGAGGACAGACGAGAAGAAAAACTAATGGGATGTAGTGTATGTAAACTTAGGTTCAACTTTGGAAAGGCGCTGTCCAAAGTGTCAGTGTGTTTTACCATGATCCTAATTTTTACCTACTTTTTCTACTTTCTAACCGAATTCTGTGACTCGGCGCCAAGACCAGTTTACTACAGAACATTTCTAAACCGGCACTATAATGTCATGGATGTTATTGATGACAACCAGCAACCATCACAGCATCTCAGCCAACTCTCTGAAACACCGAGCAGCTGGAACCGTACAGCCTCTTCAACTAGAACCGCTGTAACCAGCGCGGTCAAACAGGTGGCCGGAGGCCGGCAGATGTCAGTCGGGATCCCGGTGTCCAACACCTTCGGCAGTAAGAAGGTTCCCCAAGCCATCATCATCGGGGTCAAGAAAGGTGGAACTCGCGCTCTGCTGGAGTTTCTCCGTATTCACCCGGACTTGAGAGCTGTCGGCACTGAACCACACTTTTTTGACAGATTTTACGATAAAGGACTCGAATGGTACAGGTAAGACCGAAAAATATCTAACAAAAACTTTTGATAAAATGTTAAGGGGATATGCAGGTAGAATAAAGTTAACGTAGCAGGTGTGATTACATGTCACGACAGACAGCCTAACTTGTTGATTTAGGCGACATTTGCAAAATGTCATTATGAAGCAGTGGGCAGCACAGTCACAGCAACATGATGAAGCAGTGGGCAGCACAGTCACAGCAACATGATGAAGCAGTGGGCAGCACAGTCACAGCCTCATGATGAAGCTGTGGGCAGCACAGTCACAGCCTCATGATGAAGCTGTGGGCAGCACAGTCACAGCCTCATGATGAAGCTGTGGGCAGCACAGTCACAGCCTCATGATGAAGCAGTGGGCAGCACAGTCACAGCAACATGATGAAGCTGTGGGCAGCACAGTCACAACAACATGATGAAGCTGTGGGCAGCACAGTCACAGCAACATGATGAAGCTGTGGGCAGCACAGTCACAGCAACATGATGAAGCTGTGGGCAGCACAGTCACAGCAACATGATGAAGCTGTGGGCAGCACAGTCACAGCAACATGATGAAGCTGTTGGCAGCACAGTCACAGCAACATGATGAAGCTGTGGGCAGCACAGTCACAGCAACATGATGAAGCTGTGGGCAGCACAGTCACAGCAACATGATGAAGCTGTGGGCAGCACAGTCACAACAACATGATGAAGCTGTGGGCAGCACAGTCACAGCAACATGATGAAGCTGTGGGCAGCACAGTCACAGCAACATGATGAAGCTGTGGGCAGCACAGTCACAGCAACATGATGAAGCTGTGGGCAGCACAGTCACAGCAACATGATGAAGCTGTTGGCAGCACAGTCACAGCAACATGATGAAGCTGTGGGCAGCACAGTCACAGCAACATAATGAAGCTGTGGGCAGCACAGTCACAGCAACATAATGAAGCTGTGGGCAGCACAGTCACAGCAACATGATGAAGCTGTGGGCAGCACAGTCACAGCAACATGATGAAGCTGTGGGCAGCACAGTCACAGCAACATGATGAAGCTGTGGGCAGCACAGTCACAGCAACATAATGAAGCTGTGGGCAGCACAGTCACAGCAACATAATGAAGCTGTGGGCAGCACAGTCACAGCAACATGATGAACCTGTGGGCAGCACAGTCACAGCAACATGATGAAGCTGTGGGCAGCACAGTCACAGCAACATGATGAAGCTGTGGGCAGCACAGTCACAGCAACATGATGACTCAGAACAGGATGATGGTTTGACCTCAGGGAAAACCCGCTCACCTGTTGAGAAACGGGTGATGCTGCTTGTCAATAGGCAGTAGACCAAGAAGCGCAGAGAGTCCCTAAAGAGCGGTTCATCATCTTGACAGCCCTTTAAAAAACTCCAAAGCCTTTCCCCCCACATATTAGTATTCAATCCATGGCTACTTATTTCAAATAATGCTCAGCCCATAAGAGGACCAAGACTGAGGTGAATTTCACCAATAAAACATATCAACTGGTAAGAACTAATTCAGCAATGATTGAAAATCTTCATAGGGGCACTAACGCGATAAATTGTGGCATTAAATATTCTCCTTCAGGGAAATAGGTTTAGGTAAATGTTCCAGTATTGGGGTCTGATGAAATAACTTGACCAGAACAGTTATTTAATTGCAATGAAGTCTTATAAAAGGTCTAAGTAAAGGGCTTGAGTATGTGCTGATCATCTCCAGATGTTCTGGAATCATCCACAATGTGGGGGTTTGACTATGAGGTTGTCAAACCTAATGATATGACATGGACACTCAGTCAAGTTTTTAAAGAAAGTTGCATCTTACACAATAGCCTTTAACGGACATTACAGAGTATTGTATACGGATACTATATATGTTCTAGTTATACAATATATCTATGTGTATATGTGTGTAACTATAGAAAAGACTCAATAGAGGCCTTTCCTGAATCTGTGGACGATATATGGTAGCTTGAGAAACAACATGGAGATTTCCAACTATTAAATCAAGTTAGAATATTATATGAGTAAGAGGGAAAAGTATTAAAACTTTAAACGTAAGGACACATGGAAACCCTTTAGTCAGTGATAATTTGAGCATGTTGCTGCTAGACTTGCTCTCCTTCCATTCTTCCTCTCCTCTCCTTTTTCCTCTCCTCCCCTCTCTGTCATCTGTCTCCTCTGTCTTCTCTCACTTCTGTCACGCTTTCATCTTTCTCTTTAACCCTGTAAAGCTCTCTTTCTCTTGTTCCCTCTCTCTCTCTCTCTCTCTCTCTCTCTCTCTCTCTCTCTCTCTCTCTCTCTCTCTCTCTCTCTCTCTCTCACACTCTTGTTCCCTCTCTCTCTCTCTCTCTCTCTCTCTGTCTCTCTCTCACACTCTTGTTCCCTCTCTGTCTCTCTCCTTCTCTCTCTCTCTCTCTCTCTCTCTCTCTCTCTTGTTCCCTCTCTGTCTCTCTCTCTCCCCTTCCCTCTTTCAGAGTGGTGGATGAAGTGTTTATGTGAATCTGCCAGTGGCAGCTCTGTTCCAGGGGGCAGGGCTCAGGCCTGGGTAGGGTTCCAGGGGGCAGGGCTCAGGCCTGGGTAGGGTTCCAGGGGGCAGGGCTCAGGCCTGGGTAGGGTTGTGTACTGGATGTGCTTTAATTGCCAAGTTGCCAAGCCGGTCTCACAAACTGTCTCCATACACACATACTGCTGCCTTCATTACATCAACACAGTCACAGATGTAGCCTTGCGATGTTTACAAGCAGCTCTTAAACATCGAACAGAATAGATACAGGAAGACAATTACATTACATTTACATTTAGCAGACATGCTTATCCAGAGCAGCCTACAGCAACTACAGGGACATTCTCCCTGAGGGCAGTAGGGTGAAGTACCTTGCCCAAGGACAGAATGTAATGTTGGCACAGTCGGGGAATTAGACTGACGATCTTCTAATCATTAGTCCGACGCCCTAACCACTCAGCCAACTGACTCCAACTCCCACAATTACCATTTTAGCAATAATGGTTGAGTCATTTAAACCGGAATACAATGAAGGAACTATGGAGGGACAAGCCCATGCTTGTGGATATGAACCAGGGGGGGAATCTGTTGCGTTTGGTGACAGAAGGTGACAGTTAGGCCCCTGGACCAGCCCCTCCACATGGAACCTTTATGGGAGCCTCCCCTGAGTCATTGTCAGGGAAACACACCTCGCAGAAGAACACACCTGACCTCTTGTGCTTGACTCTCTGTCACCTGTCGGTATCTTCCTGTCACACACACACACACACCCAGACACACACACCCATACATGCACACAAACACACACACTCTGTCTCTATCTGTTGGTTTCTCTTTCTGTCTCGCTTCCTCTCTTTGTCGCCGTCTCTTTCTCTCTCTCCCCCTTTTCCTGTTCATCTACATGTGTGCATATACACTCTTAACAGAGTTAGGAGAAACCCCCTAGAAACCCTGTCTAAATAAAAAAGGGAGTATTTAACAGTTTTCTGTGTCGTTTCCTGGCTTTAAGTCGACTTAGGAATGAAGCTTTTCATATGGCTTCATGAGAGCCACCACAGCAGACAGCGCTGGAAAACCACAGCTTTTCATCACACAGAGGCCCAGCTTGTTGTGTTTTGTCACCACAGTATGGGTTAAAGGAACATGTTTCTTTCTTGGTCAGGTTCCGATAAGTTAAGGTATTCAAAAAATTTCATTCACATAAAAAAAAAAGGTCATTCACAAGTGGTCATTGACATCAAAGCCTGGACGCAGTTGGCACACTTCCACTTATACTGGGCCTGAATACAGAATAAGAAGTCAGTATTTCTACACACTTTGACCAGGCTGCTACAGAACATGTATGATAAAACTTACACCATGATTAATGGAAAGATCATTGCTGCAATAACCCATGCTGGATCACCAAGTCCTGTTGCTTGGATTTTGACAGCTTGTCGATTGGCTGACCCTGTCACTACTTGACACCAAAGGCCACAGTCAATCGGATTGCAATTAAACATCAATATAAATCTTGTCAGAGCAGCTTCAGAAGGGAACAGGCAGATATCAATACAGACTTGTGATCAAAGACATTATGGAAATTAGCACAACAGGTGAATGTGCTGGAATGTTGAGGGATGTACAGTTAGATAACCAACTAACCAACGTTCTTATGATAAATTAATAATGATCAGGACTGCTCTGCTCAAGAACAGACCCTGATTACCCCTTTTTCCCCTTTTCTTCTAGTCCTCTTGTATCATCTCTCCAACATTTGATAATATATTCCTTTTGAAAAGCAAGAGTTCGATTAAAAACATTGATCTGGATGACAGAATATTGACCAGACAAGATTCATTTCTTCCCTATTCATCAACTTAACGGCAGATTTATCAGCAAGAATGCTGACACTGTATGACAAACACACAAATATATTTCAGTCTTTAAATAGGACATTCTCTTGTGTTACCACTGTATTCCAGCATAGTTAAATAAATAAATTGTGGGATTTTTCTGTTTATTAGTGTTGGACCTGTACTGGATTTTATTTATTTCATCATTGTAGTAATCCGGCTAGTTTTCAAGTCATTACAACCAATCACATCTCACCATAGAGCATGGTCCATACACCTTTACATGCATAGCAGACTTCATAAAGGTAAAGGTGATTTTTCACACACCTCATTCTCTCTGGTGTCTCACCTTCAGCCATCAGGCTAAAGTGGAACCCAAACAGGTTGGGTGATTTTACGGTCCAGGAAGTGGTTTGTCTGTGGTGTCCAGCTGCATTGTGTTTCAAAGCGCAGTCCCACTAGAGATTGGGCTTCCTGGCTGCTGTAGTGCCAGGGTATACTCACACCCCATGTGGTGGGAATTATCATAATTTGAAGTGCATTGTGGTCCATGGTGGAGCTCTAATAAGATACAGAAATTTCCGTCTGACCATTTTGTGCGGTCCTATAGGAATCAGTTGTAGGAGACGCATGTCAGTGAATCGTGAAATAATAACCAGACTTCCCCCCGGCCAAAAATATATTTCACATGCTTAAATGTACCAAAAGCAAAACGTTAAACTATCTGTACCCAAGCCACTGAGAAGAACGGTCATCACCATCTACATCACGGGCACTGTTTCATCTTAATCACCATTTACATCACGGGCACTGTGCTATGCTACAATGACAGAATGAATGTGGTTGCCCATGGAGATCCTATGGCCCGGCTTCCTGTACTGTTTCCTGTCTTGGTTTGGAGGGTTGGACAGGTGCAGATGAAAGGTAGTCTGGTACCCAAACTGTTCTACCATCAAGTCTGACACAAAACACAGTCCCAGTGTTTGCCACTGATGAGAGACTTCCGAAAGGGGGGGTATTCCGGGGTGCGGAAGAACGTTAAAGTGTCATTCCAAACGTGGGTTCCAAACCGTCTAAACCCAGGTTCTGTAGCTTCTCTCCTGTGGCTTCTGAAGTTCTCTGACTATGGAGGAATGCTGACTGGTGCTCGGCTAATGTTGGTGCTCAATCAGACTACCCATCCCGAGGCCATAGTCAAGCCTGTACTCTACACACGTCTGGGCGGCCATGACACTCTGGCGCCACGGCTGGGGCCCTCGTCTCTGACTTGTCAGCCAAACTGTCCCCTTAAGACACAGACCCGGGTAGACAAGACATCGCCATAGTGGGTCATGGGAGCTCTATTGTTTGTCTATTTAATGTCTACTGTAACTCCGTTGTTTTTGATGTCTATATTATCTTTGTTTCGATATGTCAGTTCCTGACTGATAGATCAGTGTTGACGTGAATGTGTTCTCTCTCACTTGTACAGACTTCCCTGTACAGAGGTATTTCATAAGGTAGCTTCTTACCGATACACAATGATGTTTAGGTTTCTCACTACAAATCCTTCCTTTGTCGATGTAAAATAACTTGTAATGTTTTGAAGAAAAAAATAATAACTTGTTTTCTGACTATCAAAAATCAGTCTCACAAGGTGAGACACATTCCCACAGTCAGCCTGACAGCCTCTAGTCCCCTTAGGCTGTTTCAGGCAGCCTTTGTGCAAAGTCCTGCTGGGAAATGTAGTTTTTTTTCCTCTCCAGCTTGTTTGTTCCCGTAATTTTTTTTTTACAAGCTAGATTTTCAGTCGCCTCTTTAATTTGATCTCACAGAAGACTGTGCCTCCCACAGAGTCAGACTCCTACAGAAACAAGCATGACATGGTAAAAAAAAATAGAATAAAGGCTAAAGAGCTAAAAGAGTATAGTTATTGTTTTTGCTAATGGAACTGTAGAGAAAGAGCAGTTGATGTTACGCATCTTCATGTAGTGTTGCAAATATCTTCAGTGATGAAGAGGAGGTAAAACAGTTAAATGTGAAACACAGATTTAGCGCAGTGCTCGCTTGATTCCAGCCGTAAAATCTCCCAACAACCTGACCTGTGGGGGGTAGGCTAGGCTCCGGCCCAGATTGGTTACTACATATTATGCGTATAATCAGTAGCACATCACCTGAAGAAGAACAAAGAACTTCCTGTAGGCAGCGGGGAGGAGTGCCATGTCAGCAAAGCTCCTGGGGCACATGCTGTTGTAGAATATATACCTTGTGTTGGGTTTTTTAAGCTCATGTACAAGTTGTTGCTGTAAAATTGGGTCAGTCATGCCACTTTATACTTTATCAAATTATCAGTAAACTGTAGGGCTGGAGAATAACATTTCACAACCAACCAACCCCCCAAAATTTAAATTATTTAAAAGAAAATCTTTTACAAATCCAGTCCTTTTGGTTTAACAACTTTCCACTTGTGACCTTTTTTTCTAAACATAACTTTTTCACGTCATGAAATTCTTTTTTTAAAATTTTTTATTTATTTGATGTAATTACAGAGGACACTGAGACAAATGAGGCAGGGAGTACTGCTGAAACCCACATGGCATTATTTATTTATGAGTAGGGAAGAGAGAATGTCTGGTCAATTACAGCTGTGACTAACCTCACGTTTGAGGGAGGGTGACACCCAATATAATTTGACCAAACATTAACACCTCCATTAGCTGAGATCTGTTTAGCTCCACTGGCAGACCACTAACCCTAGCTCCCAGACTCATTGATCTTGAGAAGGACAAGGACAGACAGGATGTGACATCCAACATTTTCGATTTATTGTCAACCATTCTCCCCTATGACATCACGCTCCTGCTCAGAATGGAGGGATCCATTGACTTATAAGGTTTTATAAACTACATTTTGATTGATTTTATAAAATACATTAAACATGTTTATCCCCTTATGTCTTGAGGCCAAGTCGTCCTAAATAATACAGCTTTGATAAAAGATCAGTGTTAGCTGAGGTGAGTTTCTCATGTGCTCCCATGTGCCTCTCTGTGGACTGGTTGGTTTAAGTTCTCCTGGAGATGGAGGGTAGAACACATAGAACACAGCTAATGTTCCACAGTGTAGGGATAGAAAGGGGGGGGGGGTACTGAGAGTGGAGAGGGGAGTGGGTGGGCGATGGGTGGGTTGTAGATGGCCGGAAGTCTTCAGGACGTTTCTGTAAAGTGGTTCTTGTGGTTCTCGTGGCTTTGACTCATCAGATCCATATTGACCGTGCGGCCTCCCATCTTGCCAGGCTTCCAGACCGGATTGGGAGGGACCAGGCCTGGTTCATAAACATTCTATATGGTGTTTTAATTGCATGTATTTTGGGAGAGGTTGGTTTTAGGTATACAAGGCAATTATTCTTTGAAATACATAAAAGGAGGGGTGTATTTTTGTGTGTGTGTGTGTTTGTTCAAATCTTGTTGGAAAGTATACAGTATGTGTGCTGTATAAAAAAAACACAATAAAAATAACTCATATTAATCTACCTACCGTATTAACAAGCAGGCCTAATGCGTCACATTATTATGTCAACAATGTTAAAATATGATGCTTCATTGTCATAGTGCAGATGACTCATGTTCCTCTGTGTCTCTGACAGGAGCCTCATGCCAAGAACTCTGGAGGGTCAGATCACCATGGAGAAGACCCCCAGCTACTTTGTCACCAAGGAAGCTCCACGCCGCCTCTGTGCCATGAACTGCAGGACCAAGCTGATTGTTGTTGTCAGGGACCCTGTGACGAGGGCCGTGTCTGACTACACCCAGACCCTCTCCAAGAACCCGGGCCTGCCTACCTTCCAGAACCTGGCCCTTAAAAACGCCTCAGGCCTCATAGACACATCCTGGAGCGCCGTGCACATTGGCCTCTACGCCAAACACCTGGAGAACTGGCTCCAGCACTTCCCCCTCTCCCACTTCCTGTTCGTCAGCGGGGAACGGCTGGTGTCGGACCCAGCCGGTGAAATGGGCCGTGTCCAAGACTTCCTGGGTCTGAAAAGGGTGGTGAGCGACAAGCACTTCTACTTCAACCAGACCAAGGGCTTCCCCTGCCTGAAGAAGCCAGAGGGCAGTAATAGGCCACGTTGCCTGGGGAAATCTAAGGGGCGGCCCCACCCCCAGATCCCCCTGGATGTACTGGAAAAGCTCAGGCATTTTTACAGGCCGTTCAACCTGCGATTCTACCAGATTACTGGACAGGACTTTGGCTGGGATTCATGACCATCTGTGACGTCATGATGCAGAAGCCACAAGATGGACGACTCTTGCATGAGGTGCCTGTCAGCATGTGAGGCAGGGAGAATTCTCAGGGAAGGGGAACACGAGGGATGTAGGTCCGCTACTGAAGCCCTCATCCTGGGTACGTTCCTGTTGAGTGGTGCTAGGGAAACATGGAGCCACACAGCCATGACATCAGGTCTTCCTGGAATCAAACAGGCAAGAAAAAGAGGAGAAACTAAACTACGACTACGACTTCCATTCTGTCCAAGACAATTTACAGGAAACAGTCACCTCAAAGTGCTGTTCACACTGTGCCTCCATGTTTCAATTGTATGTCGTCTCAATTTGGATGCAAAAAAAAAATGTCAGTTATTATATTTAGCAGGGACTAGACCTAAGGACTAGAATTTGTATATGATTATAACCTAATCAGCATGTGCATGTCAAAGACATGTAAATACTTAATTTATTGCATTGTGTGCATATTTACACTAAGTCAAAGATGTTCAATATCACAAAGTAAACACTTTTTTGACTATCCTCTTTGACGTTTGAGGATATTTCCTCGAGTGATTTATCCTCCTGAAAGAGGACTAAACAGTGAATGGTTTGATGTGAATTGTCAAACTCACAAAAAGTGTTTAAAAAAGTGTATATTCCTTACATAACCTTTTTTACAACCTCATACCTTATCTGTGCATGGGTATATCTTGCTTTAAAAAAAAAAGAGAAAATCCGGACATATTGTATTTTATGTCATGATTAGATCATTGATATATCATCAAGACAGTCTTTAAGTAAATACATTTCTAAAATGATGTTTGTTAGCAGGATTTCTGTATAGGACCAGTTATACCTCTATATACAAACTGATACTGTAACTCAGACCAACCACAATCCTGTGAAACTCAGATTGTTCTCTATAGTTTACACATCAGTTCATGGGATGTCAATGCAACATGAGAGAATCTTAATTCCTGACATTGAATTCAATTTATCAGTGTTGAACCATGGAAAACATTTATATGGGGAATAAAAAAAATGATCACTGCATATAACAACGATGATCCATTGCTCAGATTTTTGGGTACAAAAGCTCTACTTGAACGACCACATTGCATCACCCAATGAATGTAATGAGCCGTCACCCTCATGGTCAAACTCTTGGTTTCAGGCTACCAGTTCTCATATAAGTCGACCGCAAAGTGATCTTCTGATCCAGATCATCTCTTTCCCCGGTGATTGATGGTGGAGGTGTTGCGGTAGTCAATTCCTTAATGAAATAGTTTTGGGCCTCCCTATTCTTGAGCCAAAGCACCAACTAAATCGTTCTTGGCCAGGGATAGGATGTCCTTTATTAAAATACTGAGCCTGTACAACCTAAACAGAAGGAGAAAAGATTTAGATGTAGTTTGAAGTGTTGAAAATTGTGGTTTTGTAAGTTGTTTTAACATGGAGTTGTTTCACCATTAACTCAACTAAAACTCTGTTTCAAATAGCAAATTGAGAAATCTCACCAAGTCTCTCCTCTCCATCTGTGTCTCTCTCCCTGTCTCTCTCTCTCCCTGTCTCTCTCCCTCCCTGTCTCTCCCTCCCTGTCTCTCTCCCTCCCTGTCTCCCTCCCTGTCTCTCTCCCTCCCTGTCTCTCTCCCTCCCTGTCTCCCTCCCTCCCTGTCTCTCTCTCCCTCCCTGTCTCTCTCCCTCCCTGTCTCTCTCCCTCCCTGTCTCTCTCTCCCTGTCTCTCCCTCCCTGTCTCTCTCCCTCCCTGTCTCTCTCTCCCTGTCTCTCCCTCCCTGTCTCTCTCCCTCCCTGTCTCTCCCTCCCTGTCTCCCTCCCTGTCTCTCCCTCCCTGTCTCTCTCTCCCTGTCTCTCCCTCCATGTCTCTCTCCCTCCCTGTCTCTCTCCCTCCCTGTCTCTCCCTCCCTGTCTCTCTCCCTCCCTGTCTCTCTTCCTCCCTGTCTCTCTCCCTCTCTCCCTCCCTGTCTTCCTCCCTGTCTCTCCCTCCCTGTCTCTCCCTCCCTGTCTCTCTCCCTCCCTGTCTCTCTCCCTCCCTGTCTCTCTCTCCCTGTCTCTCTCTCCCTGTCTCTCTCCCTCCCTGTCTCTCTCTCCCTGTCTCTCCCTCCCTGTCTCTCTCCCTCCCTGTCTCTCCCTCCCTGTCTCCCTCCCTGTCTCTCCCTCCCTGTCTCTCTCCCTCCCTGTCTCCCTCTCTCGTTTCCTCTGCTTAGCGAGACCACATGTGCAGCTTGAGCTCTGTGTGCACTGTGGCCTTTAATTATGAAATATGTCAGCTAACTTAGAAAGCCCCCTCCTTCCCCTGGAATTAGCAGCACTTTTCTTCTTCATGAACATGTCTCAGACGGGAGGAACACACATCTGTTCCGGGTGAACAACATTTCTTTAAAGGGCCCCGCTTCTTCACTGAAATACACTCTGTGCTGCAGATGTTTTCTCAACAATGTACAAAGGAATCGGTCCATTCAGTCAATGAAAAAAAAAAAGAAGGAAATAGTTTTTTTTTTTTTTTACAAATACATATTGCAGCATCACGTGCTGAGAGTAGGGCTCAAAGTGTTTAGGGGGATACCAAACTGGGGGGTCACCAAAATAATTGAAAATAAATTATAAAAACGAAACCGGGAATATCTGCTGATATGTTTAAAACGAACTCCTAATCATCATGTTAGATCAGCGTGCTAGCAGCGGCACTGGGCCAGCTCATGTTGGGTAACCAGTTGCCTTGGCACTCATCATCACCTCCACCCAGTATTCCTCCCCCCCCCCCCCCCCCCCCTTTATACGTCTGGCCACATCCGATTAGTGGATCTGTATTCCATTTTCATGTTTATGCCCTTGGCTCACTTCATATGTGCCAGATTTAATGGCACTTTTTATTTAGTCATTGTGCTGATAGCTTACTCTTCGCTTTGCCAGCCCAGTGGTGAGCATTCAAGATAACTTATTTCTCCTTCTACCATCTGGAAGAAGTATTACTTTAGAGTACCACATTAAAACTAAACGTAAACTTTATTAAATAAGCAGGACATTTATCATAGACAACCAGCTTTATTAAACACCATACAGTAGATGCAAACATGATGTGCATTAATAGATACAGTGAACGTGTAGTAGCTGATGAGACAAAATGGGAAAAGGGGTTGATCCTGTGTTTTCATTTAAAACTGAATCCTCTGAAAAGATACTGAATCTTGGTCGAATCACTTTAGTTTAATAGATCTCCATCTTAAACTGCGCTGCTTGAAACTCCTCGGACAAGCCGACTACTTTAAGTCAAATGACAGGTTTATAAACCTTTTACATCTTCCGTTCCCAACGAGACAATTTGTTTGGCCTCTGAATGGTATGCGTCTCGCGAGGACCTGAGCCTGCAATTTGATGCATGCCTTCAATTCCTGCCATCGAGGATTTCTTTGCCTTTATGAAAATTGTAAAAAACGTAGATTGGGTTACATACCCTATAACTATGTGAGATTAGCTATGATGAGGGATATTTATATTTTGTCTTTGGACGTGACCGTTTTTTCTTCTTCCTCTTTTGGGCATATGGACGACTAATCAAAAACACCGGAGGGTTAAACCACGTTTAGAACTGTCGTAGGAAAAGGGCTGATTTGTACACACCAGATAAAAAGGATTACAGTGTAAAAGTGGTTTCTCTTTGAGGACCCTTAAATGAAGACAGGCCATAGAAGACTTATTTTCCACCCTGACCACAGTCTCTTCCAGCTCAGGGAAGAAATAGCAGAGTTTCTTCATATCTGTGGTCTAAAGGCCCACTGTATGTAGTTAAAGAACTGACTCCATCTTTAATCTCCAGTTTAATTCAAACATCCATGGTGACTTTATATCCAGTTAAGAAAAGTTTAATTGTTAATTTAATGTGCCATTTTCAATAGGCTTTTAAAACCCTTTTAGTAAACCATTTAACACCCACAAATACCATAGTCACTGACACTTTGCATGATTGGAAAACTTTACAACAATTACACTTTATAGAATGGCTAACACCTAAAGCTGGCAACACATAGACAACATTTTTGTTTTTGTAAGAGTGGTTTATTTGCCATCACTCAAGCTCAGTATTGCCTGGCAGTGTGCACACCTGGCAAACGGGCCTGGTTCCATTTCGGTTGCTAAGGACTCCGTCACGCCATCCATAACTCTATATCAGTCCCTTAGTATAGCTTTGCCATGCCCATATAAAGCACTTATTGCATCTTGATTTCTTCCATGGTTTTATTAAACCGTAAACACCCATTTATTAATTATTTTACGATGTATTGACTTGAATACAGAGTAATGACCTGCATGTGTGGAGATCGCACAGTCATAGATTGTCTCTGATTAGAACATTTCAGGAGGAAAATGGTTGCAGGTTTCTCACAAACATACGTAAAATGTTTTCTTTCAAATCCCAATATAGCATGTCAAATACTACTTATTAATTTGTGTGGATTTCTGGCCATTGGAACACAGTCGGCCTCCCTCAGTGTTGTGATGGGATCATTCAGTCAGTCCTCCTAGACTCAGTGTTTCCACAGACTGGGATCAGCTGTGGTTTCTCCAGAGGAGCCCTCAGACTCACCACAACCCAATCTGGTAACACACAACTCGCCAGCGGGAGTATCAGGAACGGTCGTCCTCTAAACATACAGTTTTAATATATTTCCACGTCAAAAAGTGGAATTTCTTGAAAGTGACTGTTTAAAAAAAAATCTTGTCTCTCAGTTTCAGACAGGTAAGCATTTAGTGTTTTTATAGATAGCTTAAAATACAATTTAAAATAAATTTAAATAGTAAATATTGTGAAACTTTGCGGTTAAAAGATGATTCTTTTCTGTGAAAGATCCCAAGAGCACAAATGTCCTACAGACTTTCCGGTCCGGTACCTCACGGTCTAGACGTGAAGATGACGAGGAGGGGAGATTGATTAAAGTGTTGTCTCTCTCTGTCTGTCTCTCTCTCTCTCTCTGTCTCTATCTCTCTCTCTCACACAGTCTGTAAGATGAAACTGTATCTGGCTGCCCTTGGTAAGACAGCAAGCTCGTCATCTTGAGAAGTCCACACTCTCCCTCTGATTTCACACCCTTGAGGGAGAGGCATTTCAAATCAAAAGGTAACTGACACTCTGCTGACATGAGGTAACTGACACTTCCACATGTCAACAAATAGTACTTTTACAATGGTGTATGTACAGTATACATTCTTGTAAAGAAAAAAAACATGGAAAGCCATAGCTATAATTTGTCAATTATATTGTGAAATCTTGGGTTTGCATCCTTCTCAACCTCATCAATTCTCGCTCACTCCTCAACTGAGTGTTTCTAGTTTTTCCATTCTGGCTTGAATCCATATCTCGAATGACATCATTCCTGCTGTCAGTACGGTGTGTGTGTTATTTGGGGGGGTTTGAGGTCACCAGGTAATCTACCCCCTGAGTCAAGTGTACCTTCTCAGGCCTCTCAGTGGTGACAACATGTCATTCTTCCTTATGAATGATCAGCCAGCTCCCAACTCCAGCTTTGAACCCATTGTTCAGGGCCTAAGAGGGGATAATACCCACAGCCACAGGGGTTAGATGAACTCCGTGAATCATATCTTATGAACATGTGACACCTGTGAAGACTTGGAAGACCTAAACTACATCCAAAAATGCCTGCTAACGAGCAACTATTGGTGATGACAGCTAGACGGCTACACTTTCATTCCTAAATATTGGAGGTCAGGATTTAACTGTCAGGCTTTACTCCCTGGTGAAATCCTGTGCCTATCAGAGTTGTTATGTTGATTGTTCTGGTCCCCTAGGGGTGGGGGGCCTGAGGGGGAATATGGCTAGGTGTGTTCACAGTGTGCCTGGGCAGTGTGGGAAGATTGTCTCTGTGCAGACAAGGCTGCACAGAGATCAGGTAACATGAGACCGCCGTGGGACGAGGAAGGCTGTGATTGATCCTTTACCAGAGAGGCATGTGGGGAGACGTGTAACTGAACCTTGAACAGATGTCAAACACCTCTGGAGAAATGCAGCTAGAACCAGGGGGGGGGTATTTAGTGTCCTTATTTACCTCCTGACCAATCTCCTGATACGCTGGAAGGAAAATTGTGCCCTAAAGTTGCAATTAACTAGAGGAGTTATCTGACATTCTGCTAGAAGTGAAAAGCAACAAGCTAGATTTTCGACAAGTTTAACATCTTGTTGTTTACATAGAAAGAGGGCATGGAAACAGGGTCTGTTGTTTAAATGATAACAAAAGTTTGTACTTTATTACAAACATTAATCAGATGCTGATTCAATTGACATCACTCCTTTTTATGGGGGGGGGAAGGTGTTGAGACTGGGCAATCAGACAATATACCTAATTCATGGATCATCGTTAATTTAGTAGGCTATCACTTAAAATCCTTCTTGCATCAATCATGAGATACATCCTTAAAAGATGGTCACTGGACGATATAATTTAATAATCTTCTAAATCATAATGTAATCATTGTTAAGGAGAGCAGCGCCCTCTGCTGGTTCCTTCCTCGCTGATGGTGTTCAAGACGTGTCAAAATGTGAAATTAACTCCACAAAATGACAACATCCCCAAATTGAACATAAGTTTGATCAAATAAGCAGACAGTTCAAGTCTATAATTAGTGATTCACTCGGTCAACTTTAAAAGTCATGCTGACTACATCATCAATGCCAGCCTCCAGTTCATCATGCTCCTGCACACTAGAGACCCCTTTAGGTGTCCCAGTTAGGATCAGATCCCCCTCCTCCAGGGTGATGATCTCACTGATGTAGCTGATGAGGTAGGGGATGGAGAAGATCATCTGGGACGTGCAGCCGTTTTGACGAAGCTGGTCGTTTACTTTAAGCCACAACTTGACATTCCCTGGATCAGGAATCCGCTCTTTAGGGATGAACTCGCTAACGGGACAGGAGGTGTTAAATGCTTTAGCCAGAGTCCAGGGCAGACCTTTGGACTTGCATTCGTCCTGGATGTCCCGGGCAGTCATGTCCAAGCACAACGCGTAACCAGCGATATGCTCCATAGCTGCAGATTGGGATATAGCCGTGCCCCCTTTCCCAATAACTACCCCCAACTCGACCTCATGGTGCAGGTTACTGGAGTATGCAGGGATCAGAATAGGGGAACCTTCTCTCAGGTAGGCTGACGGGGTCTTCAGGAACAGCACGGGCTCCGAAGGCACCGCATTCTTCAGTTCTTTGGCGTGGTCAGCATAATTTCTACCAACACATATTATTTTACGTCCCCACTCCCAAAACCGAGAAATATTCCGTGTGGTCATTGTGACATCTTCCAGAACGACCTTCGGCAGCAAATAACTTCCTACAGTAGCAAACCAGCTGTAGTGTATGCCTCGCCCCTAAAGTAAGGAATGACAGAAGGGACAAACATTTCATGAACACAATCTAGTGTTGTTATATCTGGAAATGTATCCTGCATTAGTAGGCTAGTTGACAGGGATGATATCATAATATCATGGGCTACTTTTAAAACGATATGATTATGCTTTAGTAAAAAAACAAAACAACAGAAGAATAAAGAGCTGGTACGTGCGTGAAGCGCGTGCTGCCTGCATCACATGCACAAAGGAGTCTTCACGAGCCTATAAACAAGCCTGCACGTGCTACTCCCCCTTGCTGTGATTGGTGGAGTTCACCGGGTCAAAGTTCCAAAAGGGGGCGGTACTGTGCGTAAAACCAAACTTTTCTGGTTCCAAGACACGCGATTGCAAATATATTAGCAAACAGCTCCAGTGTTGCTATGTTATTCAGGTCACTGATAGCGGGTTCCTGCGCGCTGGGTGTTATTGGAGCCACGACAGCGTTTACATCTGGTACGTTCCCAACATGCCGCTATGGTTCAACTACATTGTGCGTCTGCATTCCCCTACACTTTGCTGCCATTGTTGCTTTCCTTTTCTTTTTTTTTTTTTTACCAAGCTGTCAAAAGTGTCTCTGCTAGCAGTAGCAGCCTAGCGTTTAGCATCATCTCAGTGTTACATCATCCTCTTTTTAAAGTGGCAATGTTTCTGGCAAAGTCGAGGCGTTGTCCTCATTCACTGCCATCCGCTAATTTCATTTCTTAAACGATGCATTTATTAGTAAATAGAAGCAAGCGAACTGCCTCTGTTCGATTGCAGAAATCACACCCAGACCATGTCTAGCAGATAGTGTCCTTTTACAGAATACCTCTGCGACATTCTTTCAGTTACGGTTAGATTACTTGATTAAAGTCAGTTTAATCTTCATTAGACTCCTATAATTACCAAGCACCAATGCAACTCCACTGCAGTCTTTACATGTATTTTAATTCTACCTCTAGTACATTTACATTTACATTTACATTTATTCATTTAGCAGACGCTTTTATCCAAAGCGACTTACAGTAAGTACAGGAACATTCTCCCTGAGGCAAGTTGGGTGAAGTGCCTTGCCCAAGGACACAAAGTCATCTAGCCACAGCGGGGGCTCGATCTCACAACCTTGCGTTCATGAGGCCAACGCCTTAACCGTTGAGCCATCTGACCCCCCCTAGTACCACTGTCTTAGTCCTGACACATGAATCCTTTAATCTAAATGATCATATCTTGTGCAGCTCCGTTGCGGGTCCAAGCTGCTCTTCTTCACACTCCCATTATCAGGAAGTCTTTGCTGGTGGAACAGAGCAACATGAAGATTGAACTGCTGCCTGCGCTGACTGACAACTACATGTACCTACTGATTGACGAGGAAACAAGAGAAGCTGCCATTGTTGACCCTGTGGAGCCAGTTAAGGTAGAGGCTGTCTTTTTTTATATGTATTTTTTAATGTCTTCTTTTAGATTCTAATTTTAAGGGGTTTAAACTAACCCCTCTGTTCAAGACTTGCTGTATTCTGTCTTGACAGGTATTAGAAGCTGTCAAAAAGCACAAAGTGAAGCTTACAACAGTCCTGACCACCCATCACCACTGGTAAGAAGTCAGTCTGACATAGTCTGTGGCCTCAGTGTGTCCCACGCTAAGGGAAGCACACAGTGACATGTCAAACTCCTACTGATGGAGAACAGAACATAGATTAACCATATTCTGTCTCTCTGTCTGCCTGAATCTCTGCCTATATGTCTCTCTCCCTATCTGTCTGTCTTTCTCTCCCTGCCTATCTCTCTCCCAATCTGTCTGCCTATCTCTCTCCCTATCTGTCTGTTTCTCTCTCTCTCTCTCTCTCCCTCTGCCTGTCTGTCTCTCTGTCTCTCTGCCTGTATGTCTCTCTGCCTGTCTGTCTCTCTCTCTCTCCATCCCCTCTTAAGGGACCATGCAGGTGGCAATGAGAAGATGTTGAGATTGATGCCTGGCCTCACTGTGTACGGCGGGGATGACAGAGTGGATGCCCTGTCTAAGAAAGTCTCACACTCCACCACATTAAAAGTAATTCCATTCTATGAAGTTCTGTCTTTATAGTTATTTTGTATTATTATAGCATATTTAATATGATTATTCTTTACCTCCTTGTCAATAGGATATAAGATTATATCGATTAGACATATCTAATACTTTCTTTTTTCTTTCTTCTTCTCGTAACTAGCTTGGCTCTCTAAGTGTTAAGTGTTTGTTTACGCCATGTCACACCACCGGCCACATTTGCTACTTTGTGACCAAGAACAACAGCACTGAACCTCCAGCTGTGTTCACAGGTAAACTGTCTATTTAGGAAGACTCTTCATTGTAAATAAACTAAAGTGTTGACGTACAATGGATATGCTGTTGAAACTAAATCTACATGAATTGAAACTAAAAGATTGGATCTGATCATGAGTATTATAGTCGTACCCAGTAGCTGACTGATGTCATTTAACAAGTCTGTGAATCAGCTGAAGTCACCTGGATGACCTTTGACCCTTGTGTGCAGGTGACACACTGTTTGTGGCTGGCTGTGGGAAGTTCTTTGAGGGTACAGCAGAGCAGATGTACAGGGCGTTGGTCGATATCCTGGGACGACTGCCTCCTGAAACGGTAATTCTACTGTCCGCCACCTCCCATGTCATGAGTGTGACCAATGAAATTAAAACAGTTCAGGCAATTTGTGATGTCACAAATGTTGTTGTTGTTGTGTTCCAGCGTGTTTACTGTGGTCACGAGTACACTGTCAACAATCTGAAGTTTGCCCGACACGTAGAGCCGGATAACGAAGTCATTTTGAAAAAGCTTGAATGGGCAAAGGTATGCAGTAGAAATGTAACATGTGCATGTAACACTGGAGGTTTAAGTTAAGTAATTGTCACCCTCAGAGATATCGGTGTAATAGCATCTTGCTCTTGTTTTGATACTGTAGGAGAAATACAACAACGGAGAACCCACTATCCCTTCCACAGTGGAAGATGAATTCTCATTCAATCCATTCATGCGTGTAAAGTAAGAATCACATACAATATATACAAACTTTACCTTCTATGGCACAAATTTAAATGGGCGATGCACACTAAGGTTTGTGTTGTAGGCAAAAAAATGAGAGAAACACAAAATATCTCTTCTTTTTTTACCTCCAGAGAGAAAGCAGTACAAGACCATACTGGACAAACGGATCCTATTGAAACAATGAGAAGTCTCCGGAAAGAGAAAGATGGTTTCAAGGTTCCTAAGGAGTGATGGATTTACAGTGAGTTAAAGAAATCCCCAAATGATGGTCCACTACTATAGCATTTGTATTGTTTCCTGTTATGCCTGCAGAAAAGCATATGTCTCACACAATGCTGTATTTACTCAGTTTCATTTAGCTTACCTAATATAAGAATACAACCAAACACAAACATTTCAAACTGTATTTGATGACGAAGGAGTGATTTTATCAAATGTTAATTTATTTTAATATGATCTGCTGGCCTGGGCAAATGTTTCCTTATGTTAATTGGAACATTTTAAGGTTTGCTCTGTTTTGATCACATGTACAAATCCTGGCTCGATGTTCACAGTGCGTACAAAATGGAAAATCTGAGGACAGCTGGTAACATGTCTTATTATATGAGCTCTCAGAAAGTTATTTTCTCAGTTGTGACATTGTATAGTTGTCTGTTGTATCTTTATAAAGCTTTCTCATCAAACATTGTATTTTTATTTACTTAAAAACAGTAGTTAAAGCTCTAGTGCTGTAATAAGGTGCCACAACGAAAGTCTTAATTATCTCTTCCACAATCGAGTTTAACTAAATAAGCAATAAAGTACATGCGGTGTTAGTCTTCAGTAAATCTTTTACTTGGGTTTCCATAGCAAGTATTAAGAAAAGACTATAGAAGAATAAAAACAACCATACTTGATTAAAATGTCTGGTACAAATATCTTGAATACTGTTATCGACTCTCTTGCCTTGCTATCTGGCTAAAGAGCAGCAGTGTGTCCAGCCCAGAAAAACCACTTAAGTGATACCAGAATAATCATTTTCATTTGAAACCAAAGCTGTGTATAATGTTACTGCTAGAATGTTATTATTCTCTCTGTGTAAAGTGTATATAACTACTATTTCCACTAAGAGGAGTGAAACTAAATAGTAACGGATATCTATGTGCCATACTTTTTTCAAATCAATCCCAAATGATTCCTGAAATCACTGATAAAGATGCAAAATAACACACTGCATGTCATTTAATAGATAAATACAATTTATCTTTATAGTATTGTTTATTATAAATAAGGCATGAATGAAAGCTTTCCTAAAATATATAAACTCAGAAATATCATGATCAAGTAAAACAACAAACATTTTCTTTCACCAGTGCGTACAATTTGTACAACTCCTTACAATTTTATGGAGTCCATAATCAGTTTGTAAAGATAATAACTTCAGTTATACTTTGACTTATAACTTCAGTGTAATACATATACATGGTTAAGCTTGTGCGTATAGAAATAAAGCCTGTATCTTTGATGTTAGATACAGGCTACCACAGTTACATGGCAAGTATGTCTCACTAGACCAGACCACCGGCCCACTAAACCAAGGGTGTCCAATCCTAGTCCTCAGGGGGCTACTGTCCTGACAGTTTTAGATTGGACACCCCTGCACTAAACCTTTAAATCACTTTGGACGGACGGTCAACTTATCCACATTTCAAATCCATAATTAAAACCCATCCAAGTTCTGGATTGTGGAGATCGGATCACAGACCAGCAGCTCTTGACCCACCTCAGGTCCCCTAACCTTTCCCCTGCCTCTTCACCACTTGATAGTGAGTCCACTCCCAGCCTTCTCCACAGCATGGTACTGTGTATGCAGCAGCTGCTTGGCTTGTTCCTCCCCTACAGAGAGCAGCCAGGATGCGTACAGTTCAGCCACACGGCCATCCTCCTCGGGCGCTAGGGGGCGCTCTGCCCTGTACAGATCCTCCACTTGCTGGAGCAGCTCTTTGTTGGACTGCTCAGGTAAAGGCTTCACCTGTCCTCCACCATTCAGGCACCCTGTCATACAAGTACATCTTGTTTGAGAAGATTAACCTCAAAACTGGTTCCCTACGTACATTCCTGTATTACAACATACTCTACATTCCTGGATTTTCAAAAGGTGAATTAAAATAGGCAAACATTAGTTTACAAGTAAGGTGAAGTGCCTTGCCCAAGGACACATCATGTTGGCATAGCCTGGAATTGAACTGCCAACCTTCTGATCACTAGTCTGACACCCTAACCACTCAGCCACCTGTCTCTCCTCACCTGAAGGACAGGCCATCACTTCCACAAAGTGATATTGTGACTTGCTCCTCTTCAGTTTCTGCACCAGGTTCTGGATGTTCCGGAAGCCGTACGTCGCAGCAAAACGCAGCAGGACGGTTCCATCCTTCTCCAATGTCACCTCTTGAAAGTCTTTGTTTCTGAAGACAGACAGGGGGTTTCAAAAAGAGCACGGCAAACACCGTCCCGTCCCCCCCCAAAACACCTTAGAGACCAAATGTGTGAATGTGCATCTTTTCAATTATTGCAACCGTATCTAGATACAGTCACACAACACTGTGGTATGTCAGTGACTGTACAGGTTGCTATGATGCAGAACCAAACGTACTTGAGCGTCTTGTATGTCAGCTCTGAGACGCATTCTCCAAACAGCTGTCTGGCTGCATGGGTGAACACGTGGTGGAGGTACCCCCCAGAGCCACTGCCTGCATGTCCCTGCAGCTCGTCCTCACACACGCTGCTGAACCTGCAGGCACACACACACAAACACACCCTCATTGTTTACATGCACACCTTCCTCCTGACACAGAACGTGTGGGTGGTTTGCATATGTAATTGAAGAACCTTACATTGTGTCTAAAGGTGCAGGTTCCACATCTTTGAGAGATACTTTCTCCTCTTCTAACATCTTCAGAACCTCACCTGTGATCAGAGGGAGAGATAGAGAGGGAAGACAGAAAAGCGCAAGAGAGACAGAAAACTTAAGTGAGTATGTGTGTGTGTGTGTACAAGGGCAACATACATCCACCCAGTTGTCCGTGCTGAATGCTTGCCTGAGGTGATGACACAGTCCACCTCCCTGGTCTCCTCTTCAGTCAGGTAGAAGTCTGGTCTGGAGGCCTCCAGCTTCTTATCGTAGCAGGGCATCACGGTCACATGGTAGATCTGCTGAGGGCTCACACCCTGAAAATAAACACCATCGAAATCAAATCTAAATTACAAAGGAAAAGCACAAAAAATGCCTGGATAAAAAAAAGATACTGCCTAACTATACGATTCAGTTCTTTTCAGGAAGATGCTGTTGCATGAGAGTGTGTGTCTACCTGCTGTCCAGAGAAGTACCTCTTGACCAGAGACCCCATCACCTGCTGAGGGGACCGGGTGGTGCTGATGTAGGGGAGAATGAACTCTCCGTGGGTCTTCTCTGCATAGCAGATCCACCCTGGAGACACACACACATACACATACACACACACACACACACACACATACATGCAGACAGTCAATCCAGAGAGGAATTTGTTTCCCAATGTCTACTCTACTTCAACTTCACTTTGTGACAAAGGTTACGACCAGGAGGGGGGGGATCTTGTGTTGTGGCTGACCTGGGCAAGCAGAGGCCAGCATGGGGAGAGCCTTCTTGTCCTGCTCCTTCCTCTGGAAACGCTCCACAAACTCCCTTTGGCTCTCCAGCAGGCTGAAGGAGCGACTGAAGCTGGTGTCAAACACATGGTGAACGCCTGAAACAGGAAAGTGGCCCACGAGGTCTTGAAATCAAGTGTGTGTGTGTGTGTGTGAGAGGAGGGGGTGTTGGTATTGAAATGGGGAACAAGGTTGCATGTCCTGTTAACTCTTGGTTAACTGACCGAGATTCTTGAAGAAGGCAGTGAGCCTCCTGCCTGCGTCAGTACTACTGAGGCCATGGCGTGCTGCCAGAGACGCTCTGGACTGGGGGGACACAGACACCACCACAACCTTCTGCTCTCCTTCTCCACTCTGCCAGGGAGGAACAGGAGGAAGCTTAACACAGAGAGACACACACACACAGACATACAGACACACACACACACACACACAGACACTTTACCTTGTTATTGCGGAGCACTTTGTACAACTCCTCATGGCTCTGTTGTGTGATAAGGACACTCTCTGCAGATGTAATGCAGCCACTGCAAGCTAAGCAGTCATTCAGAGTGATTTTAGCTTTCTCCAGCTTCTGCATCCTGCCATCCTGCAAGGTTTAAAGATCCATGCTTTACTGATAAGAGAACATGGCAGTGTGGTCAGAGAGGTTGATGTTGGTGTTACATAGATGCGCTCACCTGATTGACTTGGAAATAACTGCCGTCATCCTCAATCTGAATTTTGGCCAATGATCTTCCTTGCTTTTTCTCAACCTTGACTGGTTTGACACATTCCTAAACAGTAAGGTGACGGTGAAACACGTGATGATTAGTGTGCTTTCAAAGTGTCACCTTTATTGTGCGGATAAAACGGGGAGTTCATAACCATGATGTCACCCAACCGTTCAATCAAGACGTCAGCAGAATGACACGACACATGATTCGGTCAAGCTAAGATTTGGTTAGCTAGCTAAAGTTAAGGTTGTGGTTAACTGTGGTCAACTGGTCAAATTTGGTGACCCAACTACCATATTTAAGACAAGGGACATCAAAGCGATCTAACTAATGTGTTCAATTCGAGGTGTAACGAGTCTAACCAATGTCGAGTTTGGTGCTTTTAGAGTTAAGGTGACGTTTGAGTTTCTGCCTTGCTTAGTAACGGCCAAACACGCAAGTTACTGACAGGACTGCTAGTACGGTTACGGTAAAAAAGGCTGGTCATTCACTTGATCATGAGTTGAAACCAGTTAATTAAATCGAGCTTGACATACCTGAGAGGGGACGATAAAATCATCGAGATCAGTCAACTGTAACACACCGCTGAAATGAGACGCCATGTTAATGCCGTAAATCAGTTGTTTATTTTGATGTGTCGTAAAATATAGCATTAAAATTGTTTTACTATTTAAAGTAAATACTCATGTATGTGGTTTACACATGACTGATTACAGCTTTATATCATGACAACAACATGAAGTGAGCTTCAAAGGTATTCTAAAGTTACTGTAATGCATAATATCAATAAATCAATCAATTATCACTGCTTTGCTGACAGCACGAAAACAACATTGTAAAATGTGAAGACATAATATTTTAGAATTTCCAGGAAGATCAATCCGTTTATTTATAGTGCTTAATGGATTTATTTTTTTACTGTCGTAAATACAGTACCAGCGTCAGAGATAAAGGCACATTGTGATACAAAAATAACCCTGTTTGAAACAGAGTAGTAGAGACCTACAGTAGAACACCGGCAAAACCCAAATAAACGAATTAATACAGTTCCCAAACCGTTTCATCCCATTCTAAAGGCCACCCATAAAACTGTGTGGGGAATAACTACAGCAAGAAGCCTATGCATCAATTCCCAGAAACTGAGAAGTCTTGTATTTGCCTTTAATATAGGCCTATAGGTCACTATGGACTAGATTACTGTAGGTAGCACAGCCATAAAAAGAACATATGAATGTTTTCGTAGGCCTCCTCTTTTCAAACGTGTTCAACAACTTTTAAAACAACTCATGAACCGGTTAGATTAAGTAAAGAAAAATGCAATCTGTATGAAAATTGTATGAAGGGTTTCGAAAATCCTTAAAGTTCTTACTCTTGTAATATAATAATACAAAATATATAATGAATCTATCCTCCTCAATTGTGCTTTCACTTCCTTTGCCCTTTTGTTGTTATGACTACGAGGTCGTAAATCCGCCATGTTTTCCCTCCTGTATCGTTGCGACAGAGACGGAGAAGTCAAACGACATGAATGTAGAAAATAATAATACGGCAGAAACAGAGCGCGAGCTAACGGATCACGAGCTAGTAACGGATCACGGCAACATCGTTACTATTCAAACTACACTCGGAGACGAAGGTGAAACGATTTTTAATGCAGTCAAAGCGTATTATTTGTAAAGGCGGCTGTGTGGGCCTGCTTCGATTATGTCATTTTATTTAGCCAGCTAGCCTAGCAAGCTTGTATTAGGTTCACAAAGCAAGGCTGTCAGATCCTGGATTATGCTATTTAGCCTAGCTTGCTAACTAGCATATCTTGCTGTATAACAGTAATGTTGTCTTTTGGCTGCATGCTGGCAAAACAGCTTGTAGCAAAGGAGGTCTGTTCTCATTTATGAATATCGAGTTAGTTCACCATCTTTTAAAATCGGTGCCTTTTGACACAGCATTTTAGCTTGTCGGCTAAATAGCTGGCTAACACTCATAACGTTATCAAGCTACCGTCGCCTGTCATTTAAGTAGATATTTAGCCCGTGAACTAAACCTTTCTGCGTGTCTGTCTAGATGAGGATGTACACAAATGTGGACGTTGCCAGTCCGAGTTCTCCACCCTGGAGGCATTCATCCAACACAAGTTGCACCAGAACTGCAAGCGACCCCACGAAGTGCAAACCTGCCAAGCCAAGAAGCCGAAGCATGATCAACAAGAGGTATTCCAGCCACCACAAATACACGAGCCTGTAATCCTCTGCTGTTTCCCAGTAGGTCTGATCCATGACTACGCCAGTGAAACATTACAGTTTGTGTTCTTTGTTTCAGGTCTCCACCTCTGATGGAAACCCTGATGTCGAATTGAACGCGTTCTTGTCCTCTGATGACCCAGACAAGTCTAACACCAATGGTGAATAACTTCCCAGTGACTCCCACATGTCACCCACATTGCCAGGGACCAGTTGAATCAGAATCACCGTTGGATTTACACGTTGAATCGCACTGATTCTGATTCGGAACCCTTGAGAATGTCAGTTCTAAATGGAACCTCTCCTCCTGGTGTCTCTTTCAGTCGTGACGGAGGCCAGGGTGTCCCGGGGTCGCAGGAAGAGAACGGCGACAGCCTCCGAGGATGGGGAAGGTGCTGAAGCCACTCCCAGTCCGGACAGCGGTGACAACAGCAGGACAAGTTTAAAGATCAACAACGACGGACGCTATGTTTGCGATATATGTGACAAAACCTTCAAAACAGTGAGTCAAGCTGAAACTGTGCATGCATTAATATCCTCTGTAACTATAGATTATTACAAAGAGACCCTTCAACATGTGCCGATGTCTCAACTAGACCGGCTGCAACTCAGACATTCAAAGGGGTTGAGCGCTGAACAGAAAATACCTTCCATGTCTGTTTCCTTCCAGACCAACATCCTGAGAACCCACATGATTACCCACAGTGGAACCAAGAACTTCCCCTGCGATCTGTGCGGTAGCGCCTTCCGCACCAAAGGCTCTCTGATTCGTCACAACCGCCGTCACACAGACGAGCGCCCCTACAGGTGCAGCCTCTGTGGGCTCTCCTTCCGGGAGTCGGGTGCTCTGACCAGACACCTCAAGTCCATCACCCCGTGCACAGAGAAGATTCGCTTCAACCAGTACAAAGAGATCCTGGTCAGCAAGGATGGAGTGCAGAAAGGTAGCGTGCTTTTTATCCGAGCAAAGACATAGAGACACCCACATTGGTTGTGGTCTTTCAATGATGGCGCTGTATGTTTCAGGAGTGGAGATGTCCTCATCCCAGCTGACCGACCAGCAGGAAGTAGACGAGCAGCAGCTGGAGGACAAGGCAGCAGTGGTCAGCGTGGTGGAGTGTCCAGCCCAGCAGGTTTTCCATGAGGTCCACTTTGTGGAGGTCCAGGGCGCTGCAGAGGAGGAGCAGGTGGGTGTGGACAGTGTAACGGCTCCTTACATGGTCAAACCGAAGGTCTAATAGAAGGCCATATGTTGAACAGGATAATATGTCCGCTGCAGCTGGTGACGCCTGCTCCTCCTGTGCTCTCCCCCTCTGTGTCCAGGTGCTGGAGGAACAGTCTCCAGCTGAGGTCCTGGCTGTGGGAGACAACCTCATCTGCCAGGCCATCATCAACTCTGGCATCACCCTGGGGACAGAGGTGGGGGTGAAGGGGGCAGAGGTGGAGTCTGAGAGCGGGGCAGAGGGCGGGGCGGAGGCAGAGGCCGAGGCCGAGGCAGAGGGCGAGGCGCAGGGCGAGGTGGAGGTGGACATTAAGGACGAGCAGACGGAGGAGGAGGAGGAGGCGGTGCCTAAAGATGTTGTGCAGGTGCCTGACGTGGAGGGCAGGATGACGGAGATCCAAGTGACGGAGGAATGTGTAGAAATGGAGGCAGAGCTGGAAGACACTCTGGTGAGCAAAGGAGCGGCTTGTTATTGGCTCAGTCTGCAGAGTCTTGAGGTCTGTTTCGTCTAATATAATTATATCATTTCTGGCTCCATATGATCTAAACAGTTTTTTCCCCCACAGGAAATGTCTGACAGGGAGGAGGAGCAGCCGTCCTCTAAAATGCACAAGTGTCCTCACTGTAATCGCTCGTTCAAGGGCCTCAACTACCTGCGTTTTCACGTCAAAGGCCATCTAGGTAAGCTCAGCTGTTGTGGCTTAGCTGCCCCCATTCACAGGATGGCTGTCAAAAGCCAGCTGTGTTAGCGAGAGATATTAGAAGATGAACCTTAACTGGAATCTGCAAAAGACTCTCTTTCAACTTGCTCCCAGTCACTGTTAGGATTTAGCAGCTTCTCATCTCCAGTCCTGTTCCTGGAGAGCAAGCTTTCAGAAGGGTTTAACTCCACTCTGAACTCACTCGATTCAACACATCTCTGCCAGCGAATGATTCAAATCGGCCCGTAGGAGGGTAGCGCTCCAGGAGCAGGGGTGGGTGGGAGACCCCTTGCGTAGACAGTCACAACAGGTGTGTGTCTGTGCCCCCCTGCTGCAGGCTACAAGCCCTTCAAGTGTGTGAAGTGTCAGAAGGAGTTCCTCACAGGCTACCTGCTGAAAAAGCACATGGAGGTTCACCTCAGCGAGAGGAGGTACAAGTGCGGCGAGTGTGGCAAGCTGTACAAGACCATCGGCCACGTCCGCGAGCACATGAGGGCTCACTCAGACGAGAGGCCCTTCCACTGCAACCGCTGTGACAAAGGCTACAAGACCAAGGTTTGTGGATGGGCCTCACTGGGAAGCATCATGAACACATGCAGGGTGCATCATGAACACAAACTTAGGGCAAGGAAACAACTTGACTTGGCACAGCCAGGAATCAAACGGGCAACCTTCGAAGTCCGATTCCTTCCCTGCTCGGATATCTGACTCATCTGACTTTGATAACCCCTCCCCTTCCCCCACAAACACACACGCTCACACATCATTATGTTCTTCCCTTCTTGCTCCCAGAATGCCTTGCAGGTGCACCAGCGTACCCACGCTCAGGAGAAGCCCTATGTGTGTCAGTACTGCCTGCGGGGATTCAGGGAAAAGGGCTCTCTGGTGCGTCACATCCGCCATCACACCGGAGAGAAGCCCTTCAAGTGCCACAAGTGTGGGCGGGGCTTTGCCGAACATGGGACGCTCAATCGCCACCTGCGGGCCAAAGGTCAGAGTCGTTAACAGCAAAATAAATAAGAAGTAATCCCATAGGTTAACTACTGTCTGCCGGAGTCGTTGATTGGCTAGCGTTCCAATTACATGATATCTGCAATCCATGTCAGTATTCTAACAAAGAATAATCTATGTAAATTGTATTAGTCTGGAGTATTTTGTCTCTTCCAACATTCAGTTTGAGTATTGTTCCAACCATTTAATAATAATAATATCATCAATAAAGAGATACATTTTTACCAAATTATAAAATATCACTGTGTGTGTGTCCGTGTGTGTGTGCGTGTGTGTGTGTCCGTGTGTGTGTGTGTTTGTGTGGGTAAGGAGGCTGTTTTGTGGCTCAGAAAGATGGCTGTGAGGACCAGGCTGACCTGACAGAGGACCAGGCGTCTGCTGACAGCGTTGCCACGGCAGCCATCATCTCTGACGACCCTCATGCGGTTCTAGTGGAGTTCTCCTCCGTAGTGGCCGACACCCAGGAGTACATCATAGGGGTGAGAGTGCGCGCACACACACACACCCACACACACACAGTTTGTCTATCTCACTGACATGCTCCTACACATACACACTTGCTCTCTAACTCTCGCTGCCTCAGACTTTCTCAAACACACATACTTGCACGAGAATCTAGTTCCTGTATACATGGAGGCAGGCAGACAGGCAGGCAGGCAGGCAGGCAGGCAGGTCCCCAGGGCAGCTGTCCTGATTCTTACATGTGTCCTCCAGACCTCCACAGCAGAGCGGCTGCCAGGTGAAGAGCTGACGGTCATCCAAGACGGCCAGAATCAGGTCAGTACCACAGCCAGGATCCTCTGTCAGCTGGAACGCCACAACTGGAAAGAACATCCAATCTGAAATGATGTTGCTGTTTGTTATCCTTCTCTCCCTGCCATCCCCCTCTCCTTCTCCCTCACTTCTTGTACCCCTCTTCCGCCCCCCCCCCCAGATGGGAAACCACATCATGAAGGTGGTCCAGCAGATCGTCAACCAATCACGCGGAGGCAGGGGCGGGCACCACATCATCTTGCGCAACGTGACCGTGAACGAGGGCCCCTCCATCTCCGACAGCGGGGACACCATCACCATAGCGACGCCCGAGAGCTTGACGGAGCAGGTTTCCATGACGCTGGCGTCCGCCATCAGCGACGGCACGCTGTTGGCCGCGGGGGGGGCGCTGGAGACGCCGGAGGGCACGTTCACCATGGTAACGGCGGCAGAGGAGCAGGAGGTGGAGGTGATGGAGCAGCAGGAGGAGTTTGTCATCACGTCTCCGGAGGTGGAGATCCAGACCGTCATCGTGTGAAGACGCCGTCTCTTCAGGACTTTTGGGGGGAGGGGGGGGGGGGGGGGGGGGGACTCGAGAACTTGAACAAAGAAAGTAGTGTGGAAGCCTTCTGTTATAGTCGAGAAATGAAAACCCTGTATTTACGCTGGAAGACATCTTGTGTCCTATGAGGACAGAGTGTACATACAGAAATGTCAAGCTAGTATATGCCTAAAGATGTTTGGAATTGAAGGGAGGCAGCGGACATTAAACTGGGCTTTTTTCCGCGTTCTGATTGTTTATGTTGCGTCACAGATAAGTTGGAATGAACGCTGTTGTATTTGCTGGCTGTCGTAGCTAATTTTGTACTGGAGCAGAGCGGTTTTCAAAGGTTCTTTATTGATAACAAAGCAATTGAATTGGCAGTTATTTATTAACATGTTTTTATTTTTTATTCAGTGGTTTGAGAGATGGAGTAAAGTGTATTTTGTAGAATGACATTCTTAACTCCTCTTGCCTTGAATCAGTGATGAGCCTGTTGATTCCATGTAGTTTATTTAAGGTCCTTCTGCTTGTGGCAGTATGGCTACTCTGCCCAAGATGTGTAAATGTTTTCTGAATTATTTTCAAATGTGTTTATTCCCAATGAATGAATCCCCCCCCACCACTCAAGACAACCATACTACCTAAAGACTGTTTGGACCATAGAAGAACCACTTCAATGCTTGTAGCAGTAGACAGTCTGCTGTCAGTGCTGGTCTGGACTCTGTGCTGGGCTGGGCTCTGTGCTGGTCTGGACTCTGTGCTGGGCTGGGCTCTGCTGGTCTGGACTCTGTGCTGGTCTGGACTCTGTGCTGGGCTGGGCTCTGTGCTGGGCTGGGCTCTGTGCTGGGCTCTGTGCTGGGCTCTGTGCTGGGCTCTGTGCTGGTCTGCGCTCTGTGCTGGGCTGGGCTCTGTGCTGGTCTGGACTCTGTGCTGGGCTGGGCTCTGTGCTGGGCTGGGCTCTGTGCTGGTCTGCGCTCTGTGCTGGGCTGGGCTCTGTGCTGGTCTGCGCTCTGTGCTGGGCTGGGCTCTGTGCTGGTCTGGACTCTGCTGGTCTGGGCTCTGTGCTGGGCTGGGCTCTGTGCTGGTCTGGGCTCTGGGCTGGGCTGGTCTGGACTCTGCTGGTCTGGGCTCTGTGCTGGGCTCTGTGCTGGTCTGGGCTCTGTGCTGGTCTGGGCTCTGTGCTGGTCTGGACTCTGCTGGTCTGGGCTCTGTGCTGGGCTCTGTGCTGGTCTGGGCTCTGTGTTAGCCTAAGCTCTGATGCTGTGTTCTATGATCATGTTGGACAAGTGTATTCCCTGGACACAGGTGTGGTTATTCTGAGCTGGTCAAGTCCATGTAACTCACAGCATGATAACTAGGGCAGGATGGGACTAGACACACAGGCCAAACACAAGTGCTGTTGGATGCTAAGGAATAAAAGTGTATTTTCTAAACTATGAATCCTGTTAGTGTTTGAATGAAACGAGGGTGAAAGGATGTGTGACTGAAACCTTGTTGAATTAAATACACTTCAGAGTCAGTATGTAAGAGTGATGGTTTGGTTCGACTCTGACTAGAGCATCGCTCTGTAGGATCAGTGAGGAGGCCAGGTGGAGCTCCGGCTGTGTTCATCAGTTTGGCAGAATAAGGCCAAAACAAGACAGCTACTCTTGCCCATGTTTATCTCTCCTCATCTCAGGTTATCTCTCCTCATCTCTGGTTATCTAATAATGCTTCATTTAGCAGACACTTTTATCCAGAGCGAGTTACAATTTAAGTACAGGGACAATCCCCCTGAGACAAGTAGGGTTAAGTGCCTTGCCCAAGGACACGGTTATCTCCTCATCTCTGGTTATCTCTCCTCATCTCTAGTTATCTCTCCTCACCTCTGGTTATCTCTCCTCGTCTCTGGTTATCTCTATTCATCTCTGGTTATCTCGCCTCCCTCTCCACTGAGGCATGTTGTTGGGGTAGATGAGATACCTGCATATTTCCTCAATCTCTTCCTAGCATCCGTGTTGTTTGTTGTTTAGCACATCCAGCTTTGCCCCCTGGGTGTCTCTGTGCAGTGTAACCTTGACGATGTCTCCAGGCTGTGTAAGTGTGCCTGGTGCCCACATTCTTGGGTCCACACAAACTCTAATCAGGAAGAGAGAGAGAGAACTGTTCCTCCCTGAAAACGACAGTTTCTGGGTCACTCCTCAGCCCTCTGAGAGGGCCTCATCCAAAAGAGAGAGAGAGAGATAGAGAGAGAGAGAGAGGGCTGGAGAAAGAGAGAGAGGTATTTATAGAAAAATGGGGCTTCGCAGTACCTTTTCTCGCGAAAAGAACCATTAAAGGACCAAGTGAGACTGTCCTAGTTTTCTGTTCAGTGCTCGGCGATAGAGCTTGAGCTGAGAGGCTGGGGGCCGAAAAATCTTACCCACAATGGGGCGCTTGACTTCCAGACTGTGTCTCCTGTCTCCTGCCTGTCCTGGATCTGTGCTCCTCTGATCCAGGCAAGGGAAGGGCGCCAGCTTCCTGTAACCGCTGATGTGACTACCTGAGCAGGCTTGCCCTGTTGGTGACGGTGGTGGTGGTGGTGGTGAAGAGGGGGTGGGGAGGTTAGTAGAAGTTGTGACCTTCAAGTGGCTTTGACTCCCAGGACCGGGGTAAACGGCTGGCAGGCTTTAAGGTGAAGATGAGGCGCTTTCTGAGCAGGAAGGGGCGCTTCTCGCTGCGACAGAGCAAGTCTGGAACCCGCAGCGCCTCCAAAGACTTCTGTGAGTCCTGTACGTTTCCTCTTTCTGAATCATACCTGTTTGTCTCGTCAGTGAGGTGTGAATAGAACAAAGAGAGCTTAGCGTTGTCTGTTTCCACTGGCCGATAGTGTTTGTAGTATTTCAAGGCGCTGTGCTCAAGAATTGGGCTTGTTTTAGCTGTGTGCGTGTGGCCTTGTGACAAGGAAAGTGTTTAATGATTCTAGATTATGGTTAAAAATAGCTTCTGTTTGACCAGACTTTTAGTTACAGAATTCAGTGTCCGCATGGGTGGTACAACTGCTTCACTCCAGACAAAAATATTTTGGTATTCACTTGCGTGTGTGTGTGTGTTATGTAGAGTACTTCACATGCCAGTGAGAGAAATCTACCCCTTTCGGTCTTTTGTATGACATCTCCAATCTCCCTGATGTCATCACCCTTTTACCAAAGATTTTCGAAACATTGTGAGCCGCATGCGAAGTATCTGTGAATAGCTCAGGGCGATCTGAATGAAGGAGAGCTTTACATGCACCTGCGGCTGCCAACAATGAAGAAGTACAGTACGGACTGGATTTGAAGGACCCACACCTCATTAGAACCAGACCACTTCCTCTCCTGGTCTCGGACATTTTTCACCTGAGCTTGAAGGTGATTGATTTTTTAGATCCGTTCCTAAAATGTTGAAGATGAGATTTCTTCTGGGATGTAGTTCTTCAACTGCAGAACCGGAATGAGGTCAGTGACCAAGGGAGGGCCAATGGTTCACCACCAGACGCCATGACAGACTTGAATCTGTTCCAAGTGTCCTATATAGACAGTCTTACCTTCGTTCTTTAGAACTGTTGGCAGTAACAGGTTTCATGGAGTCCTCTGCAAGACTCTGTTGTATCTTTCCATGGTATTGGATTGATTCATCTCTTCTTGGGTAGGCAGGGATATTTTAAACAGGTCAGTTCCCCAAACCTTTTCATGACCCAAACCAATTGCCTGGTCTGTTAATTTGATTAAACCGTGAACCAGTTGGGGTTTTCACAACAATTACCGGGACATTCTCCCAGAGGCAAGTAGGGTAAAGTGCCTTGCCCAAGGACACAATGTCATGTTGACACGGTCAGAATTCGAACTTGCAAACTTCTGATTACCAGCATGATTCCCTCACCGCTCAGCCATTTGTCTCCCTGTTCTTCCTCCCCTTTCTCCTCCTCTGTCTCACGACCCAGACTTGACCCTTCCAGCCACCAACCAGAACTGGCCGGAGGAGTTTGGTTTCCGTCTGGGGGGCACGGGGCCCAGCTACATCCTGTCTGTGGTGGAGGGCAGCAGCGCCTACCTAGCTGGTCTACAGCCTGGGGATCAAGTGGTGGACATCGAGGGCCAGGAAGTGTCCAACCTCAGCACCCAGGCCCTCATTGCCCTGGCTCAGACCCTCAAGACCGTCCCCCCTAGCATTGGGGTGGTCTCCCGCATAGAACAGGTCAGAGGACTCATATCCAAGGGGGGTGGGGGGGATTGGAGGGGGGTTGGGGACGTCTCTGTATCTGTGTTCACAGACAAGAAAATGAAGCAAGTCTCCTTTCCCCCAGATTGACATAGCTCCGGGCCCAGATGGTCGTTTTGGGTTCACCATCGTGGGAGACAGCCCCCTCATGGTGGAGGACTGCATGCCTAGCTGCCCCGCGGGCCGCAGCGGCCTCAAGGCCGGCGACTTTGTGATGGAGGTCAACGGCATCCCCGTCAAACAGCATGAGACGGCTGCCGCCATGATCAAGGCGGCCCAGGGGCGCCCGCTGCGTCTGGGCGTGCTCAGTATGAGCCGGAGGCCCAAGCGTCTCAGCAACAGCATGAGGGTGCTGTCACAGAGTGGAGACAGCGTCCGGCAGGACCGCGCCCAGAAGGCCCTGGAGTTTAATAAGAAGGTGAGTGTTTTGGTGTGTGTTTGTTTTTGTGTTTGTGTTTTAGTGCACCCTGCTTGCTTGTGTCTCTCAACTAATGTGTGTGTGTGTGTGTTTCAGGTTGAGGAGGTCCTAGGGGAGGAGCCAGACGTGAAGGAGAAGCTGTTTGAGGTCCTGAAGCAGTACGCTGCTGAGAGGGACGTGGATAGCCTGGCTGACGCCCTTCCTGATATACTGATCAATGAGGACCATCAGCAGCTGATTGACAGTGTCAGGTACCAATCAGATACCTTAAAGTTGGTGGATTTCTTCTTGGGCCTATTATGCTATACTGTTGGGGTGAAGGGGGGACCAAAAAAACCCGATTCAAACACTCACAAACACACACTTCTGAAGTTAGTTTGGATTTCTTACTGCACCTTTCTGACTCACTTCTTGTCAGCATCTGACTTAAACTGCAGAACAGTGTAGTTAGTGTTCAAACTGACTACCTTACCTCACTCTCATCCACCAACCCCAAAATATTAACTGTAACTCCAAAGCAGACACAGGTGTCAACGCTTCAAACTTTCCAAAATCTAACTTGGCTGTATACATCCTGTACACAGCATATAGTGTACAATCGGACCATGTTGTTGCACCACAACAGCATTTTGCAACGACGGAAATTCAAAATAAATCAGAAAAACGACAAAGACTTGGTCATGTTTTAGGTCCAGTGGGTGTGCATACAGAGAGCAAACAAGAGGCTCTAATTGCACTCAAATCCCTATTTCTGGGTGAAAAGCTTGTCTCAGCATGTTCTCCATTGTTGAAGGTGGGAACAACCTCCTTGAAGAAGAAATCTTAACGACTTTGATCCGAGAAGCAAGCTGTCGGATTGTCCCGCCTCTTTGAACTTCTGTAGTGAATGTCAGCAAGCAGACTTCATTTTTTCCCCCGCAGGTACAGAGAGAACCTGTCAAAGCCTCGAGGGAACGTCACATTTCTTTATCCTCAGCCATTGATCGTAGAAACTGAAAACAAATGCTTTTGCGTACGCCAGCGATTTGTGATGGTTGTGAAACACACTGACACACACAGTGTGTGGCTTGCTTCTTTTCCCCACACACGCTTCTCAACCCTTTTATCCAGCTCTGTAGTCACTTTGCTGTTGCTGGCAGGAGACGCAGTTAATCTGACATCTGCATCCACACACTGCAGTGACACACACACACACACACATACACATGCATTTACCTATACACACACAGAGACTGACGTACACATAGAAACACACTTACATACACATACCCTGATACACACAGAGACTAACACACACACACACATCCTTTATATTGGCAACATCCTTCAGGAAGTGATGTGGGACTGCCTTAGGTGAGTGTTGCTGCTGAATCTGAATCAGAATCTGAATGAATGATCTGGGAGTGCGACTGAGGTTCATTTTTGCGAGGCTGTTTCCATCTTTGTGATCTGGTGAACGGATTATGTTGGGCTAAAACAAATCCATTACCGAGTGAGGGATTTAAGATACCTTTTTATTCAACTTCTGATGATGATGCTTCCGTACTGCTTGAGTTTGAAGTTTTGAGGATCTCTAGGACGTTTTACTAGGAACTACTTTCACATTGATTGCCGAGCAATCGATCTAGAATGGCTTTGGTTCATCGTCAGTTGTCTGTGTGGGAACAAAGGTTTGAAAAGTCTGAGTCTCTTTGGTGTTTGAAACGGACTCTCTTTTCCTCTGCATGAGTCAGCCTTCGGCACACCACCGTTTGCATTGTCCTACCAAGATATTTTTGTTTAAAAAAGTATTGCTGTGTTTTCTGAGGCCCCTTGTGTTCCATTACTTGAGAGGTAAGGGGAGATGAACGACGATGTTTCTGGATGTGAGAATTTCAGCCTTTCAGAATCAGCCTTTAATGGCAGAATGTGACTGTCCTGCCATTGTGTTGGTGACGTAGCTCTATAGAACACACTTCCTTCAGTCCTGATGGTACTTTGGCTGTAGCATTAGCGTTAGCATCACCTGCTGATTCTGTGCAGTCAGACAATTATTTTCTTCCATTAACTGTTTTTATGTAAGGCCACATTGCATACCTATATACCAATGCATAAACCTTTTTTATATGATTGTTGGAGCGATTGTTTAGTTACCTGCTTTAGACATTATGAGACATATATGACCTCAAATGAGTCACCAAGCCTCCAAACACTCTTAACTCCAGATGGAGAGTGTGTGTGTGTGTATGTGTGTGTGTGCGTCCTAGCCAGGCTTGCTCCAGGTGATCTGTGGGCTCCAGGCTCTGCTCACATCCTGACCAGCCTGGCCATCTCTGTCCCCACCAATCGGCCCCTAGCCCTCCTGAGGAGACGCTCTATTTTTAAGAGGCCTACTTCTCTTAATAAACCCTCTCCTTGGTTTCTGACGCACTCTCTCCGGCGGAGCGTTTTAAACCACTCAAAAGATAGATAGACCAGGGATTATTAGCAAAGGGGCTGGAAAGTTTTGGAAAGGCACACCTGTTATAGTGTTACCATGGTTATCATGCCATGCACATGGACAAGCAGACAACCTGAGGGCAATATCTGTGACTATTTTCTTCTTTGGTGACTCAAAGGTGATTATGTAAAGAATTATGTTTGAAGGGACTCAAAACCTGCGTCTGTCTCAGAGATTCATTTTTGTGCAGGTTTGTTTGCTTCACGACTCCACAACACATACATGTGGTTGACGGTCACGCGTGATTTCTTAGCTTCGTATGACAAAGACGTCCTCTCTTCATCCGTCCCTCTGTCATGCACACATCAGTGGATCTCAGTTCTGACCTGCCTTTGGGAGTCCGGAGGGATTCTCTCATGCACTCACTCTTCTTCTCTCACACCCTCCTCACCACGTCCTCCCTTCGTCCAACTCCTCTCTTTTCCATCAGCGGCAAAGAGATAAGCATCGTAGAATCTAGCATCTCTTCCGTTCCCGCTTCAGACGAATGGGTGATCACAGTTCTCCACAGCGGTTACCGTGACCACCCCCTGGTGTATCGGTGAACGAGGAAGAGGAGGAGGAAGAGAAAGAGGAGAGGTGATGAGATGAAGCGCATCTCCTCGAAGTCTGAGGCTGTTTTGATGGTTTTGCGAAGAGGAGTGATACTTCTTTTTTTCTTCTTCTTCTCCACCTCTCTCTCAACCTCTCTACTGCCTGCAGGAACGCTTGTGGAGATTTAACAATCTTCTCTTGGAATTTCTTTGTTCTTTATTCCTTCCTTCCGTCCTTCCGTCGCCTTTTCATTTTTGGGGGGGGGAGGGAGAGTGAGTTGTTCGCTGAGACTTAATGAGGACTGTGTTTGTTGCCGTCGCGCTGTTTGTGTTTGCGATGCCGAGCTGAGGAGCTTCCTGGAAGCCCTGAAGAGCCATGGGAAGAGACAGGAGCATCTCCCGACATTTTAGGTACAGTTTTTCTCTTATCTTTGTATCTTAGATACTTTAAATGCTGAGTCGAGGTAGAGATGGGGTTTCCTGCAGGGAACGTTCTAAATGTGTTGGGATTCTGCTGTGTTCCTGTCCGTGTGTCTGTGTAGCGTAGCAAGACGTTGGTCGCTGGTGTTGATGCTTGTCTTTACCTGTTTGGTTTGCTGTTGGGCAGCAGTATTCCTTGAATTACTAGTAATATTTATCAAAATGAGGTTGAAAGAATATAAAAGCCTAAAGGTTTACCGCTCAAGTCCACGTCATGCGATTCATGCGATTTCAACCCTGGTTCACTACTCTACCGCGTTGTCAGTCCGTGCTGAAGTGGGTCTGAGATAATTGACTTCCTTTCTTCCTTCTTTAATAACTTTCCTTCACTTCCCGTTGTCATTCATCCCTCCGTGTGGAGCGTCCTTCATCTGGCCCCTCCCACCGCCCTAATTATAGCCTCCTCGACCTGCTTCTAATCGAGGGCAGACGGAGGCCTACATCCAGCCAAGCCTGGATCAGACATGTTGCTGCTGTTAATCCAGCTCCTTCAGTTCTCCTGATGAGACTTGTGTGTTTTACACCGAAAGAGAAAATATCCTGAAGGAAGAATGTGAATTGGTTTAATTGGTTTTATTCACCATGTAAATTCGATGGTTGAATCTGTGATTTGTAATAATAAGTAGCATACAAAATGTGTCTGTTTTAGGCTTATCATTGTCTTATTTTACTTCTACTATTTCTTTCCTTCCTTTCTTCTAACCTTCACCTGAGGATTTCATAGACCAATGAGGTTGTAGTTCTTTGTAGCACCTAAAGTTTGGTCTGCACAACTCTATGGTTTCTTAGGTAAAGTTGCTGTGCCCTACATAGCGTTTTGACACAGATATCATGGGCTTCCTTGCAAAGACCTGTCCCTGGCCTAAAAACGACTTCATTTTACTGCAACACAAACTTTCTTTTTTGTTTCGACCCTTTCTTCTACCTATCGCCCCTCTCCCCCGCTCTCTCTTTCCCCCTTTCCAGCATCAGTCTCTCTTATCTTTCTCCCTCCCTCTCCTCTCTCTCCTCTCTCCGTCTCGATATAGAATACAGGCTGTGTTCTCATTGTCGTTCCGACTCTTGAGAGTTGACTGTAAATCTGGGGGAGGTTGTATGAGGAAAAACTGTGATCCAGCGATGATCAGTATCTGAAGCACTTGCCTGTCTGGGCAGAATAGCACCCATGCAGATCCATGGCCTTCCTCTAGGTGGCACCACAGAGCAGCCTGACACATCACACTGGCCAGATGCTTTCTGGAAGGTTAAGTGATGATTAAAGATGATCCTTTATTAGTCCCACAGTGGGGACATTTTGCACTCATGTTCAATGCACTGGCTGGGAATTGAACCCCCACCGGGAATCGAACCCAGGCCCCAGACATGGTAGGCAGGAATCCAACCATTGAACCCACTCAATGATGACTCCCTCCCCTTGATAAATATGGAAGTACCAAACTATACTTTCAATCAAAGTTTCCACGTTTGAACGCTCTGATCGCTTTAGGATGCGTCCCATCATTCAGGAAGCACACACCCACATCCTGTCATAAAAAATAAAAAAAAAGATTTGCCGAATTCGACAGATGTTTTTTTTGTGATTACAGAGAGCCCTCTTAAAAATGAACAACCAGGATCTGGCTGTCTCATTCACTGGTGACTCATCAAGACAACACTTTTCATTCAACAACACTGTGTGTGTGTGTGTGCTCTAAATATAGTCCATCTTGATACATGAATGGAGGCAAGGTGTGTAGGAGGTACTAAGCTTAATGTGTGTGTGTGTGTGTTCTGTAAATGTAGTCCATTCACAGTCATTTAGTCTTGCTACATTTATGGTGGGTGGCAAGGAGTATGTCATGTAGGAGATGGGTCAAAAGTGAGTGAAAAGGCACCAGACCCAACATGCCTTCATCACCAGGGTCTGAAGCTAACATCTCACTGAGAGAATGACTTACTGAACACAGCTTGCAGCAGTTGGTTTTAGTCGTTGAAAGTTGAATTTCATGTTTGCATAAACCCCTATTCTTCTGTAGCTCCATAACTTCTACCACTTCATCCTAGTTGTTCGATCTCTGCATGTTGTGTGTGTGTACGTGCGCGCGCGCGCGTGTGTGTGATTTACGCTCTGGTTACTGAGTTACCGAGCGGCTCAATGTCTCATATTGATCTTTCAGGAGGAAGGAGAATGTGACAGCTGTTCTACCTACACAGGTTAGACTGTTCTGCTATCCTACAGATCAATCAAGGAGCAGGTGTCTGTGGATGATTGTAGAAGTGTGTGAAGTTTCAGGCGTGTGTGTGTGTGTGTGTGTGTGTGTGTCTCTCTCTACTTCTAATGAGCTTTTCCTGTCAGAGGAGTTCTGTGTTCTCATGCAAACCTGTCCTGGTTGAATACTTCAGTGCTCTCACATCTTGGTTTTTGGAAAAGGACTTGTTTCTGTCACTTATCTTGTCAGCTGTTTCAAGACGGATTCGTGTTTACTTCATTGTTCTGTGTCGTTCTGCTGTTGATTGGGAAGCTCTGGAGATGAGTTCATGTAGAACAGGAAGACACACTCGATAGGAGGGGATGTGTGTGGTGCAAGCGTGCTTGTGTACGTGTGTGTACATGCGTGGAAGGACGTAGACAGAAGAGTGAGAGGAGGTGCGTTTAGAGAAAGGGAGGATTAGCTGATGATGAAGTCAGTGTGTGTGACTTAGGTTGAGGGAGCGAGAGAGACACACACATGACTGTGTGTGTGAGAGAGAGAGAGCAGATGGGATACGAAAGAGAGAAATAAACAGATGAAGAGAGATAAAGTGAGATAGAGGACGAGAAGAAAAAGAGAGTGAAATGATGCAGACTTGGGAAAGAGTTGAAGGGAGGAAAGAAGGAGAGAGTGAGAGAAAGAGAGAGAGAGACAGAGAGAGAGACAGAGAGACAGAGAGAGAGACAGAGAGAGAGAGAGAGAGACAGAGAGACAGAGAGAGAGAGAGAGAGAGACAGAGAGAGAGAGAGAGAGACAGAGAGAGAGAGAGAGAGACAGAGAGACAGAGGAGAGAGAGAGAGAGAGAGAGAGAGAGAGACAGAGAGACAGAGAGAGAGAGAGAGAGAGAGACAGAGAGAGAGAGAGAGAGAGACAGAGAGAGAGAGAGAGAGACAGAGAGACAGAGAGAGAGAGAGAGAGAGACAGAGAGAGAGAGAGAGAGACAGAGAGACAGAGAGAGAGAGAGAGAGAGAGAGAGACAGAGAGACAGAGAGAGAGAGAGAGAGAGACAGAGAGAGGAGAGAGGAGAGAGAGAGAGACAGAGAGAGAGAGAGGAGAAGAGAGAGAGAGAGAGAGAGAGAGAGAGAGAGAGAGAGAGAGAGAGGAGAGACGAGAGAGAGAGAGAGGGAGGAGTGGAGGCAGCTGCAGACTTGGTGCTTCTCTCCTAGCAGCAGGATGCTGTCACACTGAGAGGGGCGTTTCCCACCTGGAGCCGTGGGTGACAGGCACAACAGAGGAGTGACACAGGGAAGCCATGTCTCCTCCGCCACGCAGTCAAGGAACTTCACACCAACGTTTCCAAGAAATTCAGAGGAGCCTGATACTACACGATCCGTTGGCTGTTAGTTTGTGCCAGTTCGGCTGTTGACATCACTTTGAATGTAAACACCTCAGTCGTGGATTGTTTTTGGGCGTGAACCTTTCCATCTGTCTTTGGATGCGGATAGTCTTGACTTCTTCTTCTGTCACTCAGCAGAACGCTCGTCTTGCTCTCTTCTTCATCTCAGGACTTCTCTGATTGGGCTAGACTCTGAAGCTTCCCCCAGTATCTTCCCTGCTCACTGTGTCTCTCTGAGGGTTGAATACTCTGTGTTTGAACATGTTTGCTCAGGATCTTCATCCCGAAGAAGCATCGGGAACGCTTTGACGACGTCGTGTCCCAGAGCCTGCTGAGCCGGCTGAAGGGCCGGAGCTTCAGTGAGCCCCAGCCGGAACCGTCTGCGGCGGAGCCGTAGTGAGGACCACCCGGAGCGCCTGCTGGTGTCCACCAGGGCCAGTTCGGTCCCCCCCGCACTCACAGCCGAGGAGGGCGTGGCGCCCCCAGCCCGCGGGCTCAGGAAGACCACCTCACTCATCGCTGGACACGGCGGCGCCGCTGCCACCAATCGCAGGTCAGGATTTGGTCTTGTCACAGCCAATCAGAACTTTGGATTTGATTTTCTGATGATATGAAACAATACATATATAGCAATGTTTAGTTTTTCTCTAGCAGTCAATTCATGTCTTACACTGTGTTAATAGGACTTGAGATTTTTGCAGTTTTAAGCAGTCATTAGAGCTCTTTTGGAATACAACATTCCCCTGCATCTCAACCCTCTAAACACACCCTCCAGAAACCTCTATCCCATCTGACATGGATGAGTGTAAAAGCCTAGCTTGCGAATGGAAGTGCGTAGGAGTGTGTGTTTGCCAAAATAAGCCTGTGCGCGTCAGTTAGGGAAGAAAGAACTATTAAAAACCTCATTATCTCACTTCGATGGCCTGGTCATATTTTTAAGATGATGTTGACAAGGTTTTAAAGTCACAAGGATACGGATCTTTAAAGAATATCTCGCCTTCAAACAGTGAAGCTGTTATTTTTCCTGACTTTTACTTTTAGGCAGGTCTGAATATTTATTCCTGGTTTCAAAAAACCCTCCAGGAAAGAAAAACCACAGGAATAAAGAGAGAGAGAGAGAGAGAGAGAGAGAGAGACTGCCAACAGAGCACCTATTCTGTGACCCGAAACTGTATTCATCAAATCATGTATCTGCGATCTCCCCTGAGGATTAGCTGTCTCTGTCTAAGTGGGATGTTCTCAAACACTGGCGGATTTCTAGCAGCTTTTGCGAACAAGAACCTGCCACACATGTGAAATATCTTCCTCTAAATATGTTTATCCAGTTTAAGATACTGGATAGAATGTTGTGATATTTGATCAAAAACACACAGACCCAAACTGGACACAACAGATGAGCCTAATGTAGAACAAAACTCTCTCATGAATAATCTCCATTGCGATATATAGTTTTTCTCCGACACCAAGGCTCAATATGTACGCATATTAAACTGGCTCATGATTAAGCAGGGGTCCTTAGGAATTGGAGGATACATGAAGGGCATCAGGCTGCCTGGTGTCTGTGTGCCCATATCTTCCCCTACCTGGAGTCAGTACCCACCTCCTACCCCCCTCTGCCTGGTGTCTGTGTGCCCATATCTTCCCCTACCTGGAGTCTGTACCACCTCCTACCCCCCTCTGCCTGGTGTCTGTGTGCCCATATCTTCCCCTACCTGGAGTCTGTACCCACCTCCTTCCTCACTCTGCCTGGTGTCTTCCTCCCATAGGACGGTGAGAGTGTGCAAGGGGAACCTGAGTTTCGGCTTCACCCTCAGAGGACACGCCCCGTGTGGATCGATTCAGTCATTGCAGGTAGACTTGGAGAGCCATGTGTGTTTGTCTATGTCTGTGTGTGGATCTACAGTGATATTGTTTGTGTTATTCTACAGATCCCATCACGGAAAAAGGCTACAAAGGGAATTTAATCAGAATCAGAATGGGGTTCATTCGCTGTGCAAGATTAGCAAACGTAGAATTCACTGTGGCAGAAATGAGCAAACATAGAACATATAAAATGCAGGTTAGGAAGGAATGCCTGTTGACAGGATGTTAGATTAGGATGTTAAACCTTGTTCCCCTCGCCCACATGCAGACTGAGAACACCTCTTGAGGGGGCGTGTCAAAGACTAACTGGGATGTCAGAGAATCCTTATTGCAGTCAGTCTGCACAGCGTGTCGTTGCTCTGTCGACACCACAGACCTCATGCTGACTTGCTTCTGCCTCTCAAGCCATCTGTGTGTTGGGAGGAAAACCTGGTCTCATTTGTACGATCTTCATGTCAACTTTTTATTTTCAACGTCTGCATGTCCTTCCTTCTCCCTCCCTCCCTCCCCCTCCCTCCTCCACACACCCTCACCAGGGAGCCCAGCAGAGAGGGCTGGCCTCAACCAGGGGACCGCATTTTGTTCTTGAATGGCCTGGATATGAGGTAAGGTCCATGACGTTCTCATCTAGAACTCTCATCTAGAGCGACTTACAGCAAAGTACAGGGGACAGTCAAGGCAAGTAGGGTGAAGTGTCTCAACCAAGGACACAACGCCTTTTTGTACAGTTGGGAAATGAACCAGCACATTCTGATTACTACCCCGGTTCCCTAACCGCTCAGGCACTAGACTCCCCTTCCTAGATTAAGGTTCTGCTGCAGGAGAACACTTGCAGGGAACACTGGAGAACATCCGTGGCCAAAGTCATGACAAAATTATTTGATTCTCCATCTTTGAAGTGAAAACAACAAGGTTTTATTTTGACTGTGCGGTGTGTTGTGTTTGTGTGTCTGCTTGTGTTTTGTTTGTGTGTCTTCACTCGTGTGTACGGTGAGAATGTGTAGTGCACAGCTTGTGTGTGCGTGCGTTTTGCCAATCGACTCTTCTGAGGAAAAAGTTGTTTCTGTAAATAGATCAGATGATAATGATGAAGCTTTGCAGATGGATTTGCTGGAGAGGTCTGACTTTCCGTGACAACTTTGATGGGACAAAATGAGACCTACAGGGAACGTGAACATCTCCACTGGCTCTGTGTTCCTTGTAGGTGGAGGAGTCGACGAGGAGTCTGTAACAGGATAAGATTGAAATACAAACTGATAAGAACCGGTTTGATCATGATCTGAAGTAGAGGATGATTGTGCTTCCTGTCATCTGTCAGTGAGTATGTGGTTCATCGTGTTTACATTTCCATGAACGCATTTTGTCTGCGTGTCTCATTATGCGTTTATCTTTACACAAATGTATGCGTGTTTATTGGTGATTATTTTTTTGAATGTGTGTGTGTGCAAGGGTGTAGGATTGACTTTGACATGGGGGGTGGGGACAGATTTGCTGACAAAACCCGTTGTCGTCTTTGTTGCTCTTTCAAAATAAACGTTCCAAATGTAAAAAAAATGTTTTATGGTGGGACACATATTCCCCCTCGCCCATCCACCTCAGTTCCTACGCCCATGTATGTGTGTGTGTTTATCCCTCCAGGAACTGCTCCCATGAGAAGGTGGTCTCCATGCTCCAGGGCAGTGGGGCCATGCCCACTTTGGTGGTGGAAGACGGACCTCCCACCTTCACCCTAGCCGAGGCAGACCTGGCTGGAGGTGGGGGTTTCGGGGGCAGCATGTCTGAGTGTGCCCGCTCCCCGGTGCTCAGCTCTCTGCAGTGGGTGGCAGAGATCCTCCCCCCCAGCATCCGGGTCCAGGGGAGGACCTTTGGGCAGCAGCTGGA